>CATKHU010000065.1:0-17500 GCA_949752735.1 Lumbricus terrestris
GTTTATTTTAGCTCAAACATATTGCCTTAGAGCGAAGTACAGTGCATGTGCATCAATATTCTCATTATGACGATTGCTAAGCAGTGTTTAATCTAGTCCCCGTCCTCTGGGGGGGGAATTGAGGTTTCTGGGGGGGGAAACAATTGAGCGTCCGAAGGACGCTTGTGAGGCGCGTAGCGCCGAGACCTGGAGGGGGAGGGGTATGGGGAGGGAGATGTGCCCCTCCCCACCAGAAACTTTTTGAATTTCCACATTGCAATGGCAGTATTTTGAGGTGTCATCTTAACAAAATAACTGTACTTTTCAGTGCCCCATCAGAAACTTTTTGAATTTCCACATTGCAATGGCAGTATTTTGAGGTGTCATCTTAACAAAATAACTGTACTTTTTCAGTGCCCCTTCAGAAACTTTTTGAATTTCCACATTGCAATGGCAGCATTTTAAGGTGTCATCTTAACAAAATAACTACTTTTTCAGTGCCCCATCAGAAACTTTTTGAATTTCCACATTGCAATGGCAGTATTTTGAGGTGTCATCTTAACAAAATAACTGTACTTTTTCACATTGCAATGGCAGCATTTTGAAGTGTCATCTTAACACAAAATAACTGTACTTTTCCGTGCCCCATCAGAAACTTTTTGAATTTCCACATTGCAATGGCAGTATTTTGAGGTGTCATCTTAACAAAATAGCTGTACTTTTTCAGTGCCCCGTCAGAAACTTTTTGAATTTCCACATTGCAATGGCAGCATTTTAAGGTGTCATCTTAACAAAATAACTACTTTTTCAGTGCCCCATCAGAAACTTTTTGAATTTCCACATTGCAATGGCAGCATTTTAAGGTGTCATCTTAACAAAATAACTACTTTTCAGTGCCCCATCAGAAACTTTTTGAATTTCCACATTTCAATGGCAATATTTTGAGGTGTCATCTTAACAAAATAACTGTACTTTTTCAGTGCCCCATCAGAAACGTTTTGAATTTCCACATTGCAATGGCAGCATTTTAAGGTGTCATCTTGACATAATAACTGTACTTTTTCAGTGCCACATCAGAAACTGTTTGAATTTCCACATTGCAATGGCAGCATTTTAAGGTGTCACCTTTAAAAAAAGCTGTACTTTTTCAGTGTCCCATCAGAAATTTTTTGAATTTCCACGTTTCAATGGCAGCATTTTAAGGTGTCATCTTAACAAAATATCTGTACTTTTTCATTGCTTATAACAGCCGATTAGGACTTCAATAGTTAGCCGCAATACTTTAAAATGTATTTTTGGGGAGTTTCCACACTGTAATGATACCTTTCAACAGGGCTTTTTTTAACGTGCAGTTCTACACAAAATGTGCAGTTCTAAATGGATTCGTGCAGCTGTAGAAGCACTTCTTCACAAGTTCTGTGCAGTTAAAACTAGCAAAAATAGGTCATTTTCCTCAGATTGGGAGTAATTTACCATGGAGGATGAGCAAGGAGAGAACAGGATGTGCAGTTCTAAAAATTCCTTAAAAACAGCCCTGCCTTTCAAGATGCCATTTTAGCAAAATTACTCCATTATTTCAGTACTGATAACAAGTGTTTTAGGATTTCAATATATATATATATATATATATATATATATTATAAAATTATAATTGCAATAAATATATCTTTATGTGTCGAGTTCAGCATCTCAGTTCTGTTGTTGTTGGTTATTCTAATGAATAACTGCAGACGTGATTATATAAGCTGACTTTTAAGCACTATAATCAGCTTATACCTGTTTCCCATTGCAATATGATCCTGAATTGTTGACCAAGATACACTACCCGAAATTATATGGTACACAAATCAACCAAGAACTAATAAACTACTGATGCCAAAATATGGAAGCCACAATATAGTAATGATTTTTTTTACTAGGTGTTCAAATAATAGGACCAAAACACTTTGAAATTTGAGAGTTTAAAATTTGAAGGATAGCACTGGAGAGAAGCCATTAAGTTATACAAAAAAAGCATTTGTACAAAAATTAACAGTAAGTTATACTCATTTTAGCCGGATTTTGTCATATATAATAATAGTAACAAAATTACTATAAATTACTATAGAAAATAATATTACGGTATATTATTATAACAGTTCATGTAATGCGATGATGTAGACAGCAACTAAAAACTAATATCATTTTGACGCATTTTTCTGGAGGGGATGTCATCTCTGTTTTTAGCTAGAAAAAAGTGTCTATACAAATATATACACTAAGTTATACTCATTGCAACATGATAGTATCATATATTATGGTAGTAAATAATGTCATTATAATCATATAATAGTAAATAATATCACGGTATATTAAAACAGTTCATGTAAAACAATGATGAAAACAGTAACTAAAAAACAATATCATTTTGTGAAATTTTTCTGGGGGGGGAAATGTCAATCCTGGGGGGGGAAATTTCCCCCCCCAGAGACGTCTAGATTAAACACTGATTGCTAAGTATACAAACTTCTCATAGAGGCGGAAGCCTGATTGCCTAACAGACCTGAAGTGCATGTCCAGAAGTGTATGTCCAGAAGTGTATGTCCAGAAGTGTATGTCCAGAAGTGTATGTTCAGAAATGTATGTCCAGAGGTTCAAGTTCATGCAGGGAAGCAAATTGGCCTAACTAACTAACTTGCGTGGAACAATTTGACCAGTGATATCAAAAGTCTTCCACATTTCAAAGCACTTATTCGTACCCATACATTAAACATAGAAAGGAAAACAAAAAATTATTGATACCTGGCTATTACCTTCAGTCCATCTACCTACCTTTTCCTACTCAGCTACTTAATTATCAATTGGGCCCCTGCCAGCGGGACCCGTCCCTTTAGGTGTGCCCTTTGTTCCCTATGCTTTCTTATTAATTTGCTGTGTTATTTGTTCCGTTATTACAATTATCTATTGATGTACTGCTTTAGTTGTAAAAATGTTTATTGGGTTCAATAAATGAAGTGAAGTGAAGTGAAGTGACTAACTAATTAAGCAAATTGGCCTAACTAACTAACTGACTAACTAATTAACTAAATGACTTGCCTGAAAATAGGTGCAAGTGTCGCTGATGGCGTAGCCGACTGGGTCTCTGTGGAACTCTTCGCACTGACTCTTCATCCCGTTAAAGTTGAAGCTGGTGCAGTTTCCGTTGTTCTGGCAATGCCAGGCACATCTCCTCGCGTCCCGAAGGTGGAATTCTGCCGGACTCATTCCAGTCTCCAACTGGGCCAACGAAACGACGGAATCCGGTCTGTCCTGGGCACACAGCGTCGTTCCGTTTGGAAAGTAGGTCCCCTGGAAAGACTTGGAATCGACGCTTTCGAAGGTCAGGAGACATCCAAGCAACAACCATGTGGTAATGACGACGACGTGACTTTTTTCACCGAAATACACTCCGCGAAAATTACCGAACATGAACATGGCTAACGGTTTAGAAGTGTTAGTAGTGGCAGCTGCCGATTTTTGCCTTTGTTGAGTGATCTCGTGAAACCCTATAGCGACACTGCTGGCTTCTGAACGAATGCTAACTATCTCTATTGTAAAACGTCGACTTTATATTTTTTATATTTTTTTTTTTTTTATTTTATTTATTTTTTCCTCAACCAAAACAACAAACAGACATGATACAATTATTGCATTGAATAATACATTAACATAATTTGGTGAAGAAGGGGAGACCCAGAAGGGATAGAAAATCCCGCTAATAGGGCCACCCATAATTCATGTAAAATATAAAAGAAAAACATGACAGAGCATTCAATTGTAGGAATAAAAAAATGATGAGGGAGAGAGAAAAAAAATTAAGCAATCAACATTTCTGTATATAACGAGAAAAACAACTCTTAACTAATGACTTAACTAAAGACTTAACTAAGGGCTTGGCGAGACCACTGAGCAGAAACCTTAACCATTACATATCAGGAAGTGTTTTAAGTAAATAAAGGCGAAGTTTATGCTTAAATAATCTTGTGTTAGGTAGGGAATGAAGATGTGTAGGGAGAGAGTTCCAACATTGGGAGCCAGTATATTGTATAGAGAATCGACGAGTATTAGTATGTGCGTAGGGAAGGTCATAAACAGTTAATTTTCTAGTTGAATAAGAGTGGCGATCAGAGGTAAGGTTAAAGAAATCATTAAATACAAGTGGTAATAGGCCATGGTTATAACGGTACATAAACTCTCCTATTTGCAAGTGCCTAATTTGATCGATCTTTAATAATCCAAATTCCTTGAAATACAGAGCGGTGTGGGCTCGGCGAGGAATATTAGCTATAAAACGGATTGCATATTTTTGAAGGGTGACTAGTCTGATAAAATTAGATTTGTAAGTAGACGTCCAAATTAAATTACAGTAGGTTAAATAAGGATAAATAAGAGAATAGTATAGCATAGACCGGATAGAGACAGGAATCAGTTTAGATGAGCGAAATAGCACACCAACAGTCTTAGCAATTTTGCTAGAGATATTATTGATGTGTTCCTTCCAATTTAGATGCTGGTCAATGTAAACGCCCAAAAATTTTGTGGATGTTACTTCAGTGATAGGAGTCCCTTCAATAAGTAGAATAGGAAGTTCATTGGGATATTTTTTCTTATGGGATCTGAAGAGGATGTAGTTGGTTTTATCCAAATTTAGAGTAAGTTTATTAGATCGAAACCAATCAACGACTCGGTGAAGCTCAGAATTAACAGTGTTGAATAGAGTATCAATAGATTTATCAGAATGAAATAAGTTAGAATCATCAGCAAATAGCACAAAATACATAGAAGGCGATACATTGGGTAAATCATTAATATAGATTAAAAATAAAAGAGGTCCAAGATTAGATCCTTGAGGGACACCGTGAGAAATGAGTTGTAGATCAGAAGTACAATTGTTAACAGAAACCAGTTGAAAACGATTTTCAAGATAGCTAACAAACCATTGTAGTTGTGTCCCTCTAATTCCATAGTTATAAAGTTTTTTGATCAAAATATGATGATTTACAGAATCAAAGGCTTTAGCTACATCAAGGAAGATACCAAGGGAGTATTCGTTATTTTCAATTGCATTAGAGATTTTGTCTTGTATGCTTAGAAGGGGCATGTAGGTAGAATGACCCTGTTGGAATCCATGCTGAGACTGAAATAGTACTTTCTCTTTTGATAAAAAACTATCTAAACGTGCGTACATTAATTTTTCGAATATTTTGGCGAAGAATGGGAGTACAGAAATCGGTCTGTAGTTAGAAATATTGTCCCTCGGGCCCTTTTTATGAATGGGTATGACCTTGGCAGTTTTCAATGCAGAGGGGAATACTCCAGTGGTAAATGAGCAGTTGACAATCTCTGATAGCGGAATTGCAATTTTAGGCAATGTTAATAGGGCTATGGCAGGGTCAATTCCATCGACTCCTTTACTATGCGTAGTGCGAATGGTATGCGCAAGGTTCATTATTTCACAAGGTGTAGAAGGGATTAATGCTATAGAATGTGGAAGGGGTTGGGATAAGTAGGAGAGAAAAGAGTTAGTTGCAGTAGGTATTTTATTAACAAGAGATTGTGCAATGCCTGTGAAGAAATTATTGAATTTAGTTGCTATAGTCTGAGGGTCAGTAATTTGTTCACCATTTACATTCAATGCAGTAATTACAGTTTCTCTGTTAGTATCTCTATCCAGTATACTCCTCAGAAGACCCCAGGTTTTTTTAAGGTTATTACTATGGATTAAAAATTCGGATGCATAATAATCTTTTTCGGCTTGCAATTTAACTTTCTTAAATTTGTTTCTGTATAGGATGAATTTCCTTTTGTTTGCCTCATTTGGATTTTTTACGAATTTTTTATATAGTTTTGCTTTCTTATTACTAGATTTTACCAGTGCCCGAGTCATCCACGGCTTTTTTGGGATAGAGTTGCGAGCATAAGTCCTAGTGGAAATTGGAAAAGAATCATCGTAAAGCTTCTTATAATTGCTAAGAAATAGGTCATAGGCCTTATCAGTGTCTAGTTCTGTACAAGCTTCACGGATATTAGACCAGTCCGTAGAGTCTAAGGATTGCAAAAATTTGGCTTTATGGTCATCAGATACTAGGTTAAATGTCAGTGTTTGAGGCTTGTTAGGAGGTTTGATGGGACTAAAATCAAACCATGCTATGATTGGTAAATGATCAAAGATGTCTTCAATGAGAATAGAGGAATAAATAAGTTTGGTCCAAATGTTAGTGAATATGTTATCTAGTAATGTAGATGTATGGTCAGTGATCCTGGTAGGTCTGGTTATGAGAGGCAATAGATGATGGGCGGTTAGGCAATGGTAGAGATCAGCAGTGGCTTTGTGGCTATTAATTTTCAAGAGATCCATGTTAAAATCACCTAAAATTACTATGTCTTTTGATTTTTTTAGCATATGATCTAAAATGTTGTTAATTTCTTCAGAGAAATCTTCTAGTTTAAGCCCAGGTGGCCGATATATAACCCCAACTGTGGTTGCCCCAGTTTTATGTGCTAGGCGAATAAAAAGACCTTCAAAAAATTGAAAAGGAGAGGAATCGGATCCTATCGAGTCTAGGATTTGGTACGAGATTTCTTCTCTAATCAAGAATCCCACTCCTCCTCCGCCCTTTCCAGTTCCTCTGGAACGATGAACAAATTGATAACCAGGCACTTTTATTAGATCAGTATTGGAATCGTTCAGCCAGGTTTCTGTTAATGCAAGTATAGATACAGGTAAAGAGTTCAGCAGATCTTTGATTTCATTAATTTTGGGTAAAATGCTTCTTGCATTTACATGCATAAATGAGAGAGAACATGGAGAGGAGGCTAGCTTTGGTCTGAGGGATTGAATAGACGAATATGTACTGTCACATTGCAAATCATTAAAATAGTTGCTATCAGGATCTAGATCAGGGTTGTTTAACAGAGTTCGATTATCATTTTCCTCTGTTAATACCTCTAAGGTTAAGTCTCCTAGGTCTCTTTGAAATCCTACATAACCATCAGTGGAGGTTTTTAGTATATCCTCACTGGACCCAATTTGTGCTTGGGAAAAAGGGAATAGATTAGCTGTAATAGAGTATTCATTTGTGGAAGATTGCTTCAGAGTATTAGAAATAATGGAGGTAGGGTGTTCAGATATAGAATCACAGCTGTCAATTGAATGGACAAGTTCATGCTCAGTGTTCTCGCTTAAGCTAGGGTTAAATACACCGAAGTGTATGTCTCTCAGCGAGCTGGCAGAGAGGCGTACAACAAAAATAACCTTTTACAGAAGTACATTTAAGTATAAACAGGTAAAAGTTTAAAATGTCAACAATTCAACAATTTACACACATCAAGTTAATTACTTTGCATAGGTGCATATGAGTCCAACCATCAATCATCATTAAGGCACCAAAGTCAGAGATTAATATGCTAAAATCAACGAATAACAACAGCTTAGAACTGTACTTAAATTGTTCAATTACTTGTCAATGACATCTTGAGTGAATGTAAAACATTATTTAGGTCATATATAGATGCCAGCTATAGTATACACGCCAGAGAAACGCAGAATTGGTAAGTGTTTCATTTGATCTGCGATGCAAGATGTATATATAGAACTAGACGTGTATACAGTTACCATGGAGACGAGTCGCATTGTATAGGAGGATAGCACCCATTCACATTGACTAATCCATCGTGAACTCCGCGCTGCCTTTATGCCTTGGTAATTATTAATACCAGCCTTGAACCTGTCTGAAATGAGGACGGTACTTATCATTAGTTAAACCGTAGGCTGCGTCCATTGCTCTGCTTCTGTGCCAGAGAGGGTGCGGTTTGCAATTAGCTTTCTGGCGCTGGCGTATTTGAGATATCTAAATATTGAACTTGCACGGTCCATGGACGAGGCTTCAACTGCTTTGACGTCTCTCTAGAATCTACACTGTGTCCGGAAAAAGGGACCCATTTTGTAAATATGAAAATAAATAGTAAACATTCATCGATTTTTACAATTTTACAACAACATTTTAATCCTGACATATTTATCTAATATTGGTGAAAATATAAAAGTTCCAGTCACAATGATGACGTCAAAATGACGTCATTTGTATTAAAGTTCATTTAGCCGGCCAGTCATGCATGGTTTCGGTTGGTATATTTGCTCTTGGTAAAACGGAAATCCATTTAATAGAACCGGGAGTGAAAATTAATGCAGCTTATTACAGGAATTGTCTGCTCCATATAAAATTGATGCCTGATATCCGGGAATACTCGGGTTAATAAACATTTCAACAAGGAGGTGCTCCAGCTTACTGCGCTCGTTAAATTTTTGAGGTTGAACAGTTACTGTTGAACTGTTGTCTAAGGAGACTCCGGGTTTCAATTCCTCCTACAATCTTTGGCCGCCAAACGGCCCGAGATTAAATTCAGTTGATTATAACATTTGGAGACTATTCCAGGAGATGATATACAAGACAAGGAAAAGAGACATTGAAGAACTCCGTGAACGAATTGTTAATGCCTGGGAGGATTTTGATAAGCTGGTTATCGATGCTGCTGTTGGCTATTGTCTTGTAGCGTATATCTTCTCACGACCGTTTTGAAGCTTGTGTTGAGGTCGAAGGTGGACACTTTGTACACAAATTGCAGTCTGACATAATTCAGATATAAAAATAAAATTAAACTAACATTTATTACTGATAAATGACATCTTAAAAATATTGAAATTGGTGAAAAGATCATTTTTGCACTTATCTCTAAAATTTGAATTTTGATGCAAATGACGTCATTACGACATCATTATTAAGACTGGAATTTTTATATTTTCACAATTGTTAGACAAATAGGCTATGTTAGGATAAAAACGGTGTCTGAATTGTAAAAATCGATGAATATTTAGGCCTACTATTTATTTTCATATTTACAAAATGGGTCCCTTTTTCCGGCCACAATGTATATGTCTATAAAAGTTGTGTTCCAGGGTTTTTTAACGTGCAGTTGTACACAAAATGTGCAGTTCTAAATGGATTTGTGCAGCTGTAGATGCACTTCTGTCACAAGTTCTGTGCAGCTAAAACTAGCAAAAAAGGTCATTGTCATCCGATTGGAAGTAATATATCATGGAGGATGGGAAGGGAAAGGGGTTGTGCAGTTCTAAAAATACCTTTAAAACAGCCCTGTTGTGTTCCATGTGTTTACCTTAAAGTGCGGTGGCACGTTTGCAGGTCGGAATAAATCTCTTGCCTTTCATCTCTGCGTAAGGGTTTCTTGTTCTGTCCCCGTTTGTCTTATTAGCCATCATCATGACAACTAGTGCACCACACAATCTACGACAGCGCAGCGGTGTTCTACCTATACCGTGCATGTAGAATAGATTCAGTTTTGAAATGGCATGGTCATCACCGTCGACTCACCGATCAATAGGAATTGTTCTTGGCTATTTTGCCTCAGCGAAGCGCAAGCTCATTGAAGACACGTCAACACGTCAACAGAGACAAGTCCCACTATAGGTTTCAGCCGACCTTCGCAGTTTCGATGCTCCAATGTTTGGAACGCAGAACGTTGAAGCAGAAACAAGTAAAAGCTAACAATGTCTTGTTTTCACAATTTTTAAAGAACAAAGACTGCGCCTTTTGTCTGGTGTGAGTTGACCTAAGCTTAAATATTAATGGGTGGCGCTTGTGCGATGGCGAACACAAAACATGTAAAGCGAGTCTGAGGGATTGTTCTAGGCTCCATTAGCATCCATGTGAGAGAAAACACAACCAATAGGCAGATCGATTGTAGCACTAGTGTAAGCCTTCGCAGTAAATTGTAAAGCGCAGTAAATTGTAAAGCGCCCTCAAAACAGGCGTTTTGTCCACTGGCTCACTGATGGGTTCGCAAATTTACAACGTGACTTATGAAAGCATTTCAGGAGTAAAATAATTAATTGTAAAGTGAAGTTCTGATTGTCGCAAATAGTGTGGCATATTACACCGTGGTTCAATAAAAAGTAAACCAAATTGCTTTCCTTATATCTCTAATGCCTAATAATTATAATCATTCTAACATTCTCCCGATATTTGGAGAATTGAACCAAGAATATGATTCCAATATATCATGTTATAAAATTAATTTGAACGGATAGAAACATACGAATCTTTCAACTTCATCTTCTGAAATTTAAGTTTACGGGTAATTTTCTTTGGGATTTTGTAACAAAGTGCTTCAAATATGAAAACAGTTTGTAATTTTTTGTGAAGAAACTTTAGGTGGCATCGGTTGATTACTTAAAAAGAGACGATGTTATAGTCGACAGGATTTAAATCTGGACTGTTCGGAGGCCATAATATAAAAGAAATGAAGTATGGTGTCTCTCTTGTTAGTATGTTGATGGTTGCCCTAACTCTGTGGGCTGGCACTGTTCTGTTGAAACAGGAAATAGCCTTCTGGGGCTATAAATTTCTGATAACAGGTATACAAGATTTTGTGACAGCAGAACGTTACTATGATAGACTCAGTGAGGGGCTAAGCCCCCTATGAAAGGCTCAGCCCCCTAAAACGTCCAGCCGGTATTTTACATGCAAAACTGAAATATTTCTACAATCTTCGACCGGATGACTAAAAAAAGGTCGTCAGAAATTTAGGCGGATCAAAATGGAAAATTTCCTCCTGGAGGCTTCAGCCCCCAAAGCTCAAATCCTGGCGCTGACACTGAATAGACTGCGTTAATTTTTACTCCAGGAACACTGAAGACCAAATGAGAACGGTCAAGCGTCGAAACCACGACAAACACCATTACAGACATGCTGAAAACGTAAATTTCGGCAGATGAAGTTGCAGGATCCATATCTTTCTATCTATTCACCTTTATGACATGATAAGTTGGAATCACATTGATGGCTCAATTCTCTAAAAATTAGGAAAATTTTAGTATGATTAATCATCAGGCATTAGAGATATATAAATAAAAAACAATTTTGGCTTACTTTTTATTGAACCACGTGTATTTTGCTTATTAAGATTCCAAAAAAGATGGCACACAAAAATAAATTCAAAACGTTTCACAGGGATGTTTGACTCTTTACCTGGGTTAAAACTTTCATTTCTGTAAAATCTATGGTCTTCACAACTTAAATGTACAGCATGATTATTGACTACTTGTCTCTGTGAGTCATTGTAGCCTACTATTGTTATTGTCCTTCCGAAGATCCCATGGCTACCTTTTAGAATTACACAAAAACAATTGCATGAAATTAGGCATTTCTAAAAGACATTGAGAATTAACAAAAGGTTCTCGTTTTTAAATTCACTCAGGCCTGAAAGGTTTGATTGTAAGAATTCAAAATACTGTTGCCATGATTTGATACGAGCATGAATTTAATTCTGGGCTCATGGAAGTCAATGGCTCGACTTTCTTGGCGCTGCTCGTAAAACTGGCGTTGCATGTATTGGGTGTGTTTAATGGTGACCGAGCCAATTAGCTTGTCGAGATTAGGTGGGTGCTAAGCCATGCAATCGGGAAGTGAATTGAAATAATGCTCATCCATAAAATCCAACTGTAGCCAATCTAGTAGTCAATTTTTTGGAACACGGTAGCCGATTGGTTACAACGTTCGCTTGCAAAGTGAGGAGAAGATGGTCTGAATTGGTCCCTCTCTTGATCAAGTCCGTGAGAGGCCAAATGGTCTGAATTTGTCCCTCTCTTGATCAAGTCCGTGGGAGGCCTGCAGGTTATTGACCCTTCCAATGCTCAACAGTCGATGCCACTCGAGAGACTACACCTTGCCACTCCAAAGACCTCACCTTGACACACCAGAGACCACAACCTGCAACTCCAAAGACTATACCTTGCCATACCAGAGACTACACCTTGTCACACCAGAGACTACACCTTGTCACACCAGAGACTACACCTTGTCACACCAAAGACTGCACCTTGTCACACCAGAGACTACACCTTGTTACTCCAGAGACTACACATTGCCACTACAGAGACTACACATTGCCACTCCAGAGACAATACCTTGCCACTTCAGGGACTACATCCTGCCACTCTATAGACTACACCTTGCCACCAATTACGGCGATACCCTCCGTTCCAAACGAACATGCCAGACTATAGTTGTGTTTAATAACGTCCAGGGACACAAGTCTTTAATCAACTAGATAAAGGTTAACACAGTCAGCAGCTATAAATTAATTATCAACAGTTTAGTTTGCAACACTTAGATAAATGTGACGTTTCACTGTTCTACCAGATACTCGAAAAACCTGTCACCGTGTCGTCCATCAAAAACATCGTTAAACACATTCTTTGTTGTTTTCAAAGCTTTTTTGCTACTCAACGACAATCTGTCATAATTATTACTAGAGATGATCAGTGTCGTCCTCCTCATTTTATCCAGGCTTGAGACTGGCACTGTAAGAGAACAAACGGTGATGGAGCTGATGTTTTCAAAGTCTTTGCAGTCTGCTTTCTATCAAATTTCAAATACCACAGCATAAATTAATGCAGACTTGAATGTATTCACTTGAATGACATTAATGGCACTCAGTGTCACTCCAGCCAATCATATGAAATAATTTATGTGCGTTGAAGCTCACACACCCACACACACACACACACACACTCACACACACGCACGCACACACGCACACACATATATAATTGATAACCATGAGGATGATAATAATGGTGACAAGGGCGCGCACATATAAAAAACAGAGGCAGTTTCCCTGGAAAATTGATATCCATATTTTGGTTGCTAGCCCTACTTTGTGTGTGTGCTTTTTAAACAAATTTCTTCCAACAAAATCACAAGTGATCCTACTAATGATGCACGAAATTAGACTAAATTGAGAAATTTGCATTAAGAATATTAAGAACCTCCATGGAACCACTTAATTAAGTTCTTAAATTCCTGGTTTGCATATTCATGTTCTTGCTAAAAAAATTATCCTTGACCATTTTCATTTCTCCTCGTACAACAACAGCTGGGAAAGTCTATGCATGAGAATGATCAGCAGATCCACGACGGTGAGCACGAGGACGGCCACTATGATGAAACGACGACAACGACGACGACGACGACGACGACGACGACGACGACGACGACGACGATGATGATGATGACGATGTTTCTTGCTGATGACGGTGATCACCGTGTTGCAATATAGCCCTTACTCCATCACCATTACCTCAATGACACTAGCCAAGGCATTTTAGCGTCCAGCTCCACAAAAAATGTACAATTCTAAACACTGCCGTACTGTCAAAATCAGTTACCTATAACCTACAGCCTATTATTATGACATTTTCTCAAAGGACCTAGACGGATGAACATGCGACTGGCAATTTATAGGTTTAATTAATCTATGATCTTACAATTGCTAATCTATACAAGATGCCGTGCTGCCTAAACTAACAAAAAAGGTCGTAGTAAAGATTGGTCAATTATTCTATCTATGATTTTATAATAGTTGGTAGATTACTTCAAAATGGCAATACAGCTTTAATAACGTTTTCGTAAATGAAATTTGGTTTGATGAAATAATTCTTTGAATAAATAATATATGAAAATAATGCTCTGTGTAAATGGAAGCTGAATTGATTAAAATAATTTTTTTAGGCTAAGAGGTTAGCTGGATTGAAGAAAATGATTCCACTGTCAATGGACGTTGGAATGATGAAAATTCTCAGAGACAATGTATGATTAGGCCTATAGGCCTATAATAGCCTAAGTAAAAAATCAATTTCCGAGTTTTTAAAATTGTGCACCTTGGCACCCAATTGCCAACCTGAACTAGGCCTACGATTGTATACCCATTTCTGGTCTGCCGCTGGCAGAAAAAAGTAGTCCGTTTCAAATTTAAATGGAGGAGGATTGAGGAGGAGGAGGAGGAGAAGGAGGAGGAGGACGAGGAGAAGGAGGAGGAGGAGGAAGAGGAGGAGTAGGAGAGTTTAGGCAGAAATAAAATTTACACATAAATTTGAAATCGAAGATTTGCCTTGAATAATTATACCGTAGTCTTATAGCGGTAATACTTAGAGCTATCCTTTTGAGTTGAGTACACGCGGTATACCCGCGTATTGTAGCCTACCCTCTATTACTGACATTTACTGCCCTCATCCAAATCGTTCCACAAGTCTACAATTCAAGCACTGTAGAACTTCTGTCCAAATGGTCCGTCGCTTTCTTAAACAATTTCACCCTGTGACCCAGATTTGCCTATGGTGCTAATAATTCAAAACATCTCTCCCAACCTCTTAGCTACTAAGACCAACTGAAAGACTAAGTGAAGACTGAAGATAACATTGTCAGGGCCGTAGCAACAAAGAACGTGGCCCCCTCCGAACATGATTATTAGCCTATGTAAGGGGCGGCGGGCCCCTTACAATGAAGAAACTGGAAACAGAATTTACTTTCTATGATATGCAGGGCTCAGGTAATGCTATGCAAACATCGGCTGCAGTATGCATGCATTCCGTATTTACTTCACGGCATTGTCAGTAAAACCAATACGGATCGTGCAATAGCGTCAATAAATGTAACTTACTTAGTTAAACCTTACATGTTTTACACATTTTGGGGCCCCTTTCTTGCGGGGGCCCCCTTCGGTCGGAGGGTACGGAGGGCGGTCGCTACGCCTCTGAACATTGTTCAAGTTTGATTTGCAAATAAATGGTTGTGCGAAAACGGCCAATGAAACGTTGCCGTTTATGGCGTAGTAAATCGAGCGCCAGACGAAACATAATCGATGCGATAGAATTTAGTACAAAACGATTCTCCAGAGGGATCTGCGTTATTAGCGCTGCGCCAAACGCTCTGCCTTCAGGGCGAAGCGCCGACCCGTTGTTATTTAGTGCGAATTCATTCGCCAGAGGGCCGCCGTTAAAGATCTTATCAGCAGTAATGTCAAATGGGTCGGTTAATAATAGTTGTATTCTATATGCGTAGCTTATAGCCTAATTCCTTTTGCTTGAAGATACCAATGATGTGGCAGTGTCTGAACTAACAATCTAAGTGTTCTGGTAATATAGTGGAAAGATCCGTATACACTGATAATATTCACTGATCCGGTCAGTTATCCGTCTCAAGGTCAAAGGCTCAATGGTTTTTTGATGGCTAAAGGAACGTTGGAAAAGTAGTTCAGACGTCGGGTTTGATGAACGACCCTCCCAGGAACCGCGTAAGCCTGATCTTGCTAAGCTATTGACGCCGACAGGCATGTACGGCCGGATTACGTGGTCGCCGACTTGCAAAGTCTCCACAAAGCAGGCTTAAGCGACAGAATAAATGGGTTGTGGTATTAAGGATGGCGAGGCTGTTATTTTAACGCTATATAATATTTCCCCAATAATTAATGTGGTGTCCAATTATAGTGACCTGGTTTTATTTCTTTGCGTCCTTTCGACTGGTATTTTCTTTGAAACAGCATGAAAATAATTCATGCTCTATAATTATTGATAGCCACGATGTCGTGCCCACCTCGCACGCACGAACGGCATTATATTCGTTCACCTTATTTTTTGTGAAATCAAGTTGAAAAGAGTGCCGCCCACGTTTGGAGCGTCATCGTAAATATTATTGCTGGGAACAAATCGAGTGGATTTCGTGACAGTTTCCAAACACTCAATGACACCGAGAACTGCGTCGATCTGTTTGTTTACCTTCACAACGATCGGACCAGCAATTTCGTGTGTCTGAAGGCGGGAGGACTTAGAGGTCTATGTTGAGCTGGTCCGGACCATGGTACGGATAGACATCGTCGTGCATGATAGACCTTTAGTTTTAATTCTCTAGAAATTTTATATTGACGCTAATCGAGATACGATTAAGCTTGCCACCCACACACACACACACACCCACACACACACCCACACACGCACCCACCCACCCACACACACACACACACACACACACACACACACACACACACACACACACACACACACACACACACACACACACACATATATATATATATAATATGCCTGTATTACAACATATACGCTGTATAATATGCGATACATAAGCTACACAATGATCATGATACAAAATGTCAAAATATTTCCATATACAATGTACATAGGCCTACTGTGTATATATATGCAACAATGTTTATATACATTATAGGCTATATATTTTAAACATGCTTAGTCAACAGTATATGCTATGTATGTCTATCAAATTGATGCCGTGCGGGACCCTACAAAAGAATTCCTTTCGTATTCCTGGTCTATAATAGCATCAGGGAGAATCTATTGAAAACGAATGACCATTATTGCCAACAGAGGAGAAAGTACAAAAGTGAATTGAAATCGAATTGCAAAAGCATTTAAGTCATCTACAGCCGTTGACAGCAATCGTAAGATGTCGCTAAACTTTGGACGTGACGTCATTGGGCTTTTGGTCCCTCTGGCGACGGGAGACAATAATTGCTTCTGTGTTGGCCTTTATGTCTGCACCGTTTTACACCTCAGCGTATGTATACACGCTATCTCTACCGCACATGTTTCTAAAGACTATAAAAGGCAGTATAGTTTTTACCAAATGCAGGCAGCATATTCGACGGGCCTACTTCGACCAGTCAGCCAGCCAGTCAAGCAGGCAGCAGACGGCCAGTCAATCAGTCAGTTGGCCAAGCGAAGCAGTCAATCAAGTGAATGAGGAGAAAAAATCATCGGCCAGCCATTCGCAGTTGCGTATAGACTCAGAGGGGGACTGAGTGCTATAAAAATATGCATTTATGTTATTTTTATCTATCTGTTTACCTGTCTGTTATTAATTCTTATCTGCCTGTGTATCTGTCTGCCTGTCTGTCTGCCTGCCTGCCTGTCTGCCTGTTTGCCTGGATGTCTGTCTTCCCGTCTGCCTGCTTGCCTGCCAGCTAGCCTGCTTTCCTGCCCTCCCTTCTGCCTGCATGCCTGCCTGTTTGCCTGCCTGACTACCTGTCTGCCTGCCTGCATGCTCTGTCTGCCTGACTGTCCTCATGCCCTGCTTGTCTGCCTGCCTTCCCGTTTGCCTGCCTGCTGTCTGTCTGCCTGCCTGCCTGTCTGCCTTCCCGTCTGCCTGCCTGCCTTCCCGTCTGTCTGCCTGCATGCCTGCCTGCCTGCCTGCCTACCTTCCCGTCTGCCTGCCTTCCCGTCTGTCTGTCTGTCTGCCTGCTTGCCTGCCTGCCTGCCTACCTTCCCGTCTGCCTGCCTGCCTTCCCGTCTGTCTGCCTGCATGCCTGCCTGCCTGCCTGCCTACCTTCCCGTCTGCCTGCCTTCCCGTCTGTCTGTCTGCCTGCTTGCCTGCCTGTCTGCCTGCCTGCCTGCCTGCCTTCCCGTCTGTCTGCCTGCCTGCCTGTCTACCTTCCCGCCTGCGTGCCATCTTCCCTTCCGCTCCTCTCATCAGTTGCAATGCATACGTGTCTAACCGTGTCACTCTTCCTTTCGCTTTGTCTCCCTGCCTGTCCCTTTGAAAGTTCTGCTCCATCATCTGTCGTCGTTGTCTTTCAACCTCATGACAACTTTTCAATTTCCACCTGCCAGTCGACG
>CATKHU010000065.1:22500-25000 GCA_949752735.1 Lumbricus terrestris
ATAGCGCCTCTTCAAGACCACGTGAAGAATGGGCCAGTAGTAGTAGTAGAAGTATAGCTAAGTAGTATTAGTATTAGTAGTAGTAGTGGTAGTAGTGGTACCGGCAGTAGTAGTAGTAGTTGCAGTTGCTATAGTAGTAATAGTAGTAGCAGTAGTAGAAGTTGTAGTAGCAGCAGCAGTAGTAGTAGTAGCAGCAGTAGTAGTAGTGTATAGAAGCCGGTTGTTGTAGTAGTAGTAATCGTAGTACAGACATGCATTTATTGTTCTATGAAAATTCTGGGTTTTTAAATTGCTTTTAGCTAGAAAATTTAATTAATTGCCGTCTTTAATTGGGTCATTTAAGGTATATTTTTTTTATTTAGCGCCCCTTCACCACTCCGTATCTAATAATCGTCTTCTAAATATTAATTATCACATTAGCGACATCTATACAGACACATAAAGGATGCAGGACTCCGCGTAGGAACTACTTTCGTCCGATGATGAATACGACCGGCCGACTTTTGGCCGAATTGTTCGAAAAAATCTGGCGCACCAAAAAACCGAGCAATACATCGGTCTGTGGCTTTGAACTTCCGGTTTGATTGCGTCACGAAGTGTTACCTCCACAATCTGATGCACATGCATCGCTTTCAGCGAAGGCGATGCAACAAGGATTCTATAATTATTACAGGATATAGGTTACTTGTGAAAATTTTGTGGTCGTGATTTCATTCTCAACGATAGATGGCGCCCCACTTAAAATTCCGTTTCTAACGCTAAGGATCTTGTTTTGAATCTCCAAAAACATTTTTTATTTTGCAAACATAATCATTCGTCAATCTGCTTCCAAAGATATAGCTAATTGAATGCTTTTATTTTGTAAACAAGATGTGAAATTTATCGCCCAAAAACTTGAACAAGGCGGATAAAAAATGAAGAAACCGGTCGTGTGTATAAACTGTGCTTGGCGATGCAAATTGAATTCGTTTAATGCTGCATTCCATGCAGCGCGTCGCAGCGTCGTGTATACAAGTAAGTACTGTAGTAGCCTGAAAAGCTTATGCAAAATATATTGGCGTGTTGCATGCGTACCTTCTGCCTGTTGGTGTGGGCGTCTGCAGCACGCGCACATGCCAAAACCTATACCGAGTCACTCATCTAAGAAGTGAAGAAGTTTCTGATCGACAACAAGATTCTCAACATGTGTGACTGTTATTACCATTGCCGGTGGTGGTACTGTGGTAGCAGTACCAGTGGTTACGGTGATAGCGGTGGTAATGGTAGTAGAAGCTGTTGCTGTTGTGCAGCCTTTCGCGTGATTATCACCAACATCTACGACTACACCAAGGACTCTGTATTATAGGACTGGGATCTATAGTGGACTGTTTGGGAGTCTATATCACTCTCAACAATAATGTCGCCTCACTTAAAATAAACTTACCTTTTCTAATAATAATTTTACGTTTTGAATCTCTTGCATCAATTTTGACTTTGTAAACATAGGCTAATTATTCGTCAATCTGCCTTCACTAATGTAATCAATTGAATGCTTTTATTTTGCAAAAAGACGCGAGATTTTCCGGAACTCCGATTAGATCTATCGTCCAAAAACATGTATAACGACGCTATAATAAGAACGGTCCTTGCGACAACGACTACACATGTGCACACACTAACACTGGCATATAAATATATAAATATAAATATAAAAATCAGTGGCGGCACTAGGGGAGCTAGGGGCTAAGCCCCTTATAAAAGGCTAAGCCCCCTAGAAAAGGCCATCCGGGTTTTAACATGTGAAGCAACTGAAATATAAAAGGTCGTCAGAATTTTTGGCAAATTAAAATGGAAAATATTTCGGCCGGATGACTAAAAAAAGGTCGTCAGAAATTTTGGCGGATGAAAATGGAAAATTTCCTCCGGGAGGACTTCAACCTCCCCAAAGCTGAAATCCTGGCGCCGCCACTGATAAAAAAAATATATAATGTCTATGCAGTGATCAAGACCTCTGCATTTCATTGTTTCAGGAACAAGAAACCCAAAAGCTCACGGGTAAACGAGCGCGTGCAACTAATCGTCTAATGCAGTGGTGCACAACCTTTTTAAGCCAAGGGCCACTAATCGATTTCTTAAACCCTTCGGGGGCCAAACAAGTGTGACAACTCAGACTATGTAATTGTAAGATGAATGCATGTCAAATTTATTAAGATGACGTGCGCAGTAAAACACAAGTAAAAGTAAATGTTCAGAGTTATATAGAAAGGAGACTTATAGCACTTCTATGTTGCCACAAAATAATAGTTTTTCAGTGACCACAGTGCGCATGTCAGTGTGATGGTTGCGGCTGCATTTCTGCAGCCAGCTTAGAGATGTCAGGTTGAATGTTTGTAGTTGACACACGCAGATTTTCTTCAAGATGGTCGTCAGATAGTTGATTCCGTATGCTACTTTTGTTCGGCTTCATCTGTGAAAATGTCTGTTCACAGCGATAGGTGCTTCCAAACATGCTTGCGTGAAC
>CATKHU010000065.1:30000-42500 GCA_949752735.1 Lumbricus terrestris
AATATTTCGTACAGTTGACATTGAACGACAAAACTATTGTCATACAGCCTAAAGCATTAGATTTTGTGGGTTCATCAATGTTGGGGGGACACAGGCAAAACTTCTAGACATAATTATTTTTAAAATTATAATCATCGAATTTGTTGCAATAATTAAATTTTTCAATATTAGGCCTATAATCCTGATAATTTTCCCAAATGTACGGGCCAGTGATTTTCGTTAACGAAAACTAAAATTAGAAGACTTTCAGATAAACGATTTTGTTAACGAAAACCAGAATAAAAACTAGGAATTGCTTTAGATTCAACACGATATTATGTATAATCAATTATTGCTTGTCAAACAAAATTATGAACAAAATTCGGAATTATTTTCAGAACTAAATTCATTTTTAGTCTGGGATGCCTTACTTATAAGGAGTTCAAGTTGAGCTGAGGGCGATTAAACCCCCATGCGATCCAAACACCATTGGAAATCCATTGGAGGCCTCCGCTGATATCAAGGTGCTGACCACCCTCAACAACATGGACAGGGCTAAAAAAAAATGCTGGTCTCCACGCCGCCCTGATATTTTGGGGTCGAACAATAGCTGGGGACCGGTAAAAACTTGAGCGCTTTCGTTATAAGGTGCAAGCCTATAGCCTTCTGACTTTCTGTCGCCTGACATTAGATTAGGAACGTTTAATTCATTATAGGAACGCCATTGAAGACGGATATATGATACTGCAAGCCGTCGTACGACTAGACTTGACTTGACTTGACTTGACTTGCAGTTCCCGGTTAGCCTGTTCCCATCGAGGATCCATAGGCCGTATTGTCTGCGCCCTCGCCCTCACAGCTTCTAACTCCCGATAAAAGACGAAAGTATTGCATTTTCCGATATCAAACTATAATAATTTTGTTCCCTAGTACTATAAACTACTATAATTTTATTCCCGTGTACTATAAACTACTATAAGTTTGTTCTGAGTATACTGTAAACTACTATTCACATACAGACACTTGACCACTGCCCTTCTATCTGCCTTGTACCAATAATATTGAATTATTATTTTCTTTAGACCTAATCATTCGTTTCTTTGTAACTGGCTGCAATGTGTCAGCAAGAGCTCAATAAAACGAATATATACATATATACATATATATACATATATATATATACACATATATATATACATATATATATACATATATACATATATATACATATATTTATACATTATATGCATATATATATATATCGCTGTCATCGTCTTACCATCCTCGATTAATTATATGGCCTACTATATTTGGCTTTGTTGCCCGGTAAATGTCCCTTGTGCGTACCAACGACCTCGGTCGCGTGCGCCATTTTATTTGGGTTTGATCGCTTTAAATTATGAGTTTATCGAGAATGTTGGTCGGTTGGTATAGCGAGATGGCCCCCCTGGGATCTGTGCCATTTTCACGAAGCTATACAGGCAGATCTACATGCCAGGAAGCGAAAGGAAAAAACGATGGCTTTTGGGCTGTGGAGCAGCATTTGCTTGGAAAAATACAAACGATGTGATTGCTCGTATGCCATTCGCTTGCGTATAGACCCTATATAGCAGCGGTTCTCAACCTGTGGGTCGCGACCCCCACGGGGGTCGCCTGACGATTTGCCAGGGGTCGCCTGAGCCCTCAGAAATTTGCAAAAGATGTAATAGCAATTTCAACATTATCTACCACACTATAGCAACTTAAAATAATTTTTCACTTATGCTTTTCCTCAGATTCATTCGTTAGCTTGCAGCAGCTAATTTCAATTTTGCCATTTCAGTTTTCAAATTTAAATTCCACTTTAACCATTCTTCTAACAAGTTAAACAATGTATGGTTTGCTCAAAGAAACTATTCTGCCAGCTAGTGATGCCTATGTGTAACACATGGGCGAAGACTTGGATTGGTCCCCAAAATGTGGTGGGGAACCGAGCTGCTCATAATTATATTCTCCCGATCTTACCAAAATATTTAATAATATTCATCATAAATTTCCACAGTGTTATCCGCTGTTATCCATAATGAACATTTTTTTAAATGCTAGCTTTAAGTGCTATAATTACAATGCGCAAAAAAATTAAACAGTGAGTAGGCAATGGGACATTTATTGAAATGTGAGTTCTTTCAGCACGGAAATTATGCGAAATTTTCTTGAGACAACAGCTGATAATGCGTCCATTGCAGTGTGGAAATTGAAACAATTATGAACAATGGGAGGGAGACACTTTTGAGCACTGAAATGATGAGCAATTTCACTAAAACGACACAACCTGAAAAGCTACCATTGCAGTGTGGAAATTAAAAAAATTGCCAGCATTGAAGATGGGATGTGCCTCTCAAACCCCTCCCCATTTCGGCGCTATCATAAAGAACATTAGTAAAGTTTATGAGACTGATAGCCTCCCAAAAGAATCAGCTATGTGAAATGAGTGTTAAGAAAAGAAAAATGATCGACTAATTTTCAGAGTAGCCTGTTATTTAAGTTTAATATAGGTCTATATAGGCCTAGTTGCGGCATGAATAGAGAAAATTTCAAACTTCTTGGCAATGATATTTTGTCGATCGATTCGATGAAACATAACAATTAAACTGAAGCGACACACAGAATGATATAACTCTGCAGGAAACCATGACGAGGATTTTGAAGAACAAAGCTGATGACGCTAAGAAGATACACTTGAGATGGGGATTTGGGAGATCCAACAGCAGGACGTGGCAGCTGTCAAAGTTTCACAAGTTAAATAGACTTTTGAAACTTCAACTTCAAGCTAATGAATAAGTAGCTCTCAGAACCTCAAGAACCAGGAAACCTCACATAGTTTCCAAGCAGTATCTGTTTTCTACGTATGGAAGTGAAATGCATAACATTGGGCAATGGTAAAAAACATGCAGTGGGGGAAGTCAATCAATTTTGTTGTTGGGGGTCGTCACAACTTTAGAATTGTTACCAAGGGGTCGCCGCACGAAAAAGGTTGAGAACCGCTGCTATATAGAGAAGTACATGAAACTTATTTCGAGAAATAAAACAATCTGTCTGAAGTGAAGCAAGCGGTGAAACGCAAGTCTAACAAAGAAAAATCTTGATTGGTGAACGCAGAAATCACAGGAAAGGTCCTTGGAAATGAGAGTGTTTTTGAAATTGAACAGAATCTGATAGTAGGTGACTGTGGGCCTAAGGTGCTCATACTGCATTGAAATTAATGGTGCGGATGGCAAATATGCTTGACCTTAACATTTGAGTCTGGAGGTCAATATTATACCGTGAGATGCTAGACTGACAAGTCACCGAGTCATAATCATGGGCCGAAAGGAACGGTCTTCTTGTTGCTGAACTGCTATTGTCATGAGTGCGCTGAATTGCTATTGTCACGTGTGCACTGAATTGCTATTGTCATGTATGCGCTGAATTGCTATTGTCATGTGTGCACTGAATTGCTACTGTCATGTGTGCGCTTCAGCTGAAGATTGGATTAAGCTTCAATTCCAGACGAAGTAGCAAAAGACAATAATCATTGGTGAAAGAGACGATTTTAACTGAGCGATAAAAAAGTTTTCGCTGCAAAAAAGAACTTTAAAAATCAAGAACATTTCTAAACGTGACGTGTTATGAAGAGTGCTGCAGGAGCCAGTCGTTTAAGCTTTTAAGACTGCATGTCGACCCCAAGAGAAGGTCTAAAATAGAGTTTTCATGGTTTTCTGCATCATAATCATCATCATCATCATCATCACCATCACCATCACCATCATCATCACCATCACCATCATCATCATCATCATCATCATCATCATCATCATCATCATCATCATCATCATCATCATCATCACCATCATCATCATCATCACCATCATCGTTATCATCATCTTCATCATCATCACTATCATCGCTATTTATATCATCGCTGTCATCATCATTATCATTGCGATTATCTTCACCACTACCGTCGCCGCAATCCTCTTCATCACCATATTCTTCATCATCACAATGCCTACCACCACCACCACCACCACACCTTCACCACCACCACCACCACACCTTCACCACCACCACCACCCCCACCACCACCACCACCGCCACCACCACCACCACCACCATCACCACAACCACCACCACCACCACCACAACCACCACCACAACCACACCACAATGACCACCACCACGACCACCACCACCACCACACCACCACCACATTTCCACCACAATCACCAAAACCACTACTACAATCCCCACTACCACTACCACTACCCTTCATCATCATCATCTTCATCATCATCTTAATCTTCATCAGTTTCTTCGTCGCCCCCCCCCACCCCACCCCCGGTAGCGTTTCCGTTTCCCCGACGACTCCTCAGTCTGTTTGTAGTATGCAGTCGTCCGCCTTCACCGTCTGGTTTCATGTGTACCTACATTGGCCGCCAGATCATCGGTTCTTCTGTTCCTTGGGGCCCGTAGATCAGGGGAGAGGGAAGGGTCGGAGCTCCCTTCGGTGGCCCTTCATCTTCCATTAATGAAGTGCGTTACTATAGACGCCCATACGCTGTATTTGGATGTCATTACTTCTGATGTATACGGGCAAGATAATTAAATGGCGACATAGTTTTCTGAACCGTTTGTCTCATTGCAACTCCAATACCCCACACACACATACACACACGCGCGCCCACGCGCACACATCCACACACACTACATACATATAGATCTACACGGTGAACGGGAAAAGCGGAACCTCGATACAATAAATAAATAAATTAGCACCAAAAATGTAAAAATGTATTGAGGATAAAACTGTTCTATTCCCAATTATAGACTTATCCTTTTTTATAATTATGCGCTATAAAACTTGAGGCCACTTAAATGTTTAAAGGAGCCTAGAGCTACTGAACTAGCGGAGACCAACAACAGGCGCACTTTTAGCAATAAAAGCAGTAATTTTTGATGCGCTATCCTGCAAATTTGCTGCATTTTATTTGGTTCGTCGACAAAAAACTCTTCACTGTCGCTTCACCTTAGAATAATCAAAATGATCGCCTGCATGTTGACGTCGTAACACTGAAGAAAAATATCCCTAAGAGTTGTTTGCTACGAATTTGATGAAGCTGTAATTGATCCAGCAATTAGCGAGCGCGTCTTTTTGCGTGTGCTGGGGCGGAAGGAGGAAACTTTGAACATACATTATAACTAATAGATAGATATTTATCTGATCCATGTCCTTTTAACTGAAGTGTCTCCAATTTTTTTTCTAAAATGTAAAAATTATCATGCAAATTACCGTAGCAATAGGAGAGGTTTGGTTTTTTCTGTTCATCGTGCATATGTACACATGTACAATATTATGTCGATTATATTATTACTAGCTTGCTACCCGGTGTAGCCCGGTAAAATCGCTTCTTAAATCTGTGTAGGTGCTAATTACCGCATCGAAGTTTAAAATGTCCATATCTCGGTTTTTAAAGTAAATTGAGAGCAGAAAAATAGTCGCGCTGGCCTACATATATTATTATTACATAATATTTTCACCATAATATAAAATGCCACACACACATACACACACACAGACACCGACACACACAGACACACACGCACACAAACACACACTAATAAGTGTACAGTTTAAGCTCTGTGTGCTTTTCTTCAAATCACTTTACGGAGCTGCTCCCGAGTGCCTGCGCGATTGCTGCACAGAGACTCATTCCTCCGCGGTCGGTCTTCGGCTCCGATCATCTGAGAAGACCGATTTGCGTGTGCGGAGGATGAGAACGCGCTTCGGCGATCGTGCCTTCTCGACCGCTGGTCCTTGATATTGGAACAGACTTCTTCTTGCTATTCGATCGGCAGGCTTTTACATCCATGCCAAAGACATACTTGTTCGCTAAGGTTTATCCACCATGTTAGCTGCTTTGTAAGGTGCCCTTGTAACGGCTGTGTTACTGCGCCATATAATAATAATAATAATAATAATAATAATAATAATAATAATAATAATAATAATAATAATAATAATAATAATAATATTTAAAAAATTCCCATGGAAATGGGAAAAAATATTATAATAAAAATAATAGTAATGTTATAAGGGTAACATAACATGACTTAACATAGGTTTTTTATTGCTCCCAAAAGAACACAGCAAGATTCCATTTCAATGGAGAAAAATAATAATAATAATAATAATAATAATAATAATAATAATAATAATAATAATAATAATAATAATAATATAATAATAATAATAATAATAATAATAATAATAATAATAATATTATTATTATTCTTACTTATATTATTATTGTTACCCTTATAACATAATTATTATTATTATTATTATCATTATTATTATAATTATTAAAAATCAAGATGGCTTCCAAGTTGGCCGCCATTTTTCAAAGTCATTAGGCCTATAGTTATCACCAGGAATAGCTCGAAACAAACTGAATTTTTCGGTATAGATCAAGGAATGCGACTATAGAATGAGATACCAACAGTTCCCTTAGGAGCTCTTTCTGGAACCAAGATGGCGTTCAAAATGGCTCTCTTTTTCCATTATTATCATAAATATGCAGCCATAAAGGTTAGATTGGAGTGGATGTGGATAATGTCCAGAGATTATGTCCAGGGAGAATAATGTTCGTCCACCGAGCCTGGGCGTCACATCCATTGCGACCCTAACCTCTAAAAAAGCTCTAACGTGCAGAATAACGATGTTTTCGTCGACCGCTAAGAGCTCGGACCAAATCAACTCACGCCACATCCAAGCACATCACTGCAGCGAAGACCTTACGTCAGTTTTTGTCAAGGATGAATGTCATCTCTCTCTCTCTCTCTCTCTCTCTCTCTCTCTATATATATATATATATATATATATATATATATAT
This sequence comes from Lumbricus terrestris, assembly GCA_949752735.1. NCBI lineage: Eukaryota > Metazoa > Annelida > Clitellata > Crassiclitellata > Lumbricidae > Lumbricus > Lumbricus terrestris. The sequence continues at coordinate 36,891 of CATKHU010000065.1, forward strand.
GACAATAATATAAGCAGTAATGCACTGTCATGCTCTGTCAAAGCAGAATGGAATTTGGAGCGATTGCAACAAATTTGCATGGTGTATAGTCTTGTGCTTTGTAGCTTCTGTTGTAAACAATCAATATATAATAGGCGGGTGCCACCTACTCACCTTCTTTCATAAATTCTCATCAACACTTTCACAATTCTGCAAGAGTCGGTCGGTAAGAAACAACGGTATAGCAATGTTTTATATTGTTAGACGTATACCGCGCTACACAGAGAAGTCGAAATGGGCAATCCAGTCGATAAGTCCAAATAACTATACAGTTGAAAGCACGCATTTAAGTCGGCCGCTTAGTCGGTATAGTCCCTAGGGCTCGTACGTGTGACACCGTCGGGTCTAACACTAAGTTTCAGAAAGACGTATGCGTGGAAGCGTAAAGACATACAGACATACAGAAGACTGTACAGACAAAGACAATTCAACGGCGACATGTATTTAGACGAGACCGTAAAAACCGCCGACTGTCACGTCAACTGAAATGGAAAGCTTCGACCTTCAGAGGTTGTCCACTTCACCTTCTATACGTGTGCAGTCTACCTCTCATTTTCACCTATTACTTTCGCCTTTGACCGTCTGCTTGTCTTTTTTACCATGTATACATATAATTATACTTCCACTTTTACCCGTCTACCGTCTGCTTTTTATACCGACTGTATACTTCTCAATCACTTTTTCTCAAAACAGGCGTTCCATTTTCTAGGCTATTAGAGGCCTACTCAAATAATATAAACGTGATTTTCTCTTCTCCGCTCTCTATGACATTCACCTTTGACTGTCTGCTTTTTTTACCGTATATAGCCTACTTTCCATTTTTACCGTCTACATCTCATTTTTACCGTTTACATCTTTTTTACCGTCCACTTTTCCTTTTTATCGTGTACTTCTCCTTTTTGCCACGCACCTATAGGTTACTTGCCCTTCTACCGTCAGCTTCCTCTTTTAATCGTCTTAGTATCCTTTTCACCGTCCACTTGTTCTTTTGCCGTCTACTTCTTCTTTTGCCGTCTACTTCTTCTTTTACCGTCTACTTCTTCTTTTACCGTCTGCTTCTCCAATTTATCGTCTGCTTCTTCTTTTACCGTCTGCTTCTCCAATTTATCGTCTACTGCTCTTTCTTGCCATCTTTTACATTTTTACATAATTTTTCTTCTCGTCATCTACTTTTCCTTTTACCGTTTACTTGTCCTTTTTCACCGTCTACCTCGCCGTTAAATACCGTCTTCTTGCGTTGCATCTTATTCCTGCATCCACTCAATTGCTGCTTTTCCCCAGGCAGTTCCAGTGGTGTCTTCCATCTAATTCCTGATGGATTAATCGAAACCGCCTTTAAAACCGACTCGTCTGACATAGCAACGCACACGCCCATGGCACCTTTTAAAACAATGCAATTAACTTGATGACAGCAAAGTCTGTGAATTTTTGGACGAATTGTGGCAAGTCTCGAACGTGGCCGGCTTGAAGAAGAATCGAAATCCTTCTTCACTGCAGTCTTGGAACTGCATCCATTGAGGCCGGTAAGCTGAAGACTGGAAAAGGTGATAAACCTCTTCGTTTCGTCGCCATGGAGCGCCTGCTTTAGCATACAGGGTATACAGCTAGAGACAACCGAGGCGAACCTTGTATAATTGAATGCGCCCATATATATATATATATATGTATGTATGTATGTATGTATGTATGTATGTATGTATACATGCATTGTCTGTTTCAGCGAAGGAACCTACATACATGTAGCATATCGGTCAAGACAAATTATTCGCTAATGTGTTTATTTACGTACATGCATGTAATTGTGTTGTGTCTGTGCTTCACAGGTGTGTGTGTGTGTGTGTGTGCATGTGTGTGTGCATGTGTACGTGCGTGTGTGTCCTTATGGTTGCTATATAGTTGTTGACTGTAAGCTGGAATATTTATTGTCATTTTCTAAAGAGTCCCGAAGAGACTCCTTCTAATGGCTCGCATGCTATACATGGCGCAGAATGTGAACCTGGGTCGACTTTCGTAACGATGATGATATGCAAGTCGTTGTATACGACCAACGTGAGCCTCTGTATGTATGAAAGGCGAATATTAATCTGTTGTCTGAGCCTCATAAGAACCTCCTGATGAATTACTGTATAGACACAAAAACGACAAGCAAAGGAAATAAAGGCACCGCCTTGTTGACTGAGGAAGCGGGATTGGAATCTCAGGAACATTCGAAACTTTTCCATTCCAGCATGGCATCTCTAGTCAAACTTTTCCGTCAATGCATACGGCAAGTCGGATACTCTATGTATAGACATTTGAATAAGGCAAAGTCGAGAACTTTATAAGACTTTTGAATACGGCACGGCGCTGAATCAAAAAAGAAGATTTATTAGGAATAGCGCTATAAAAATTATACCAGCTAGCGTTAGACTGAAAATAAGTGGTGGTATTTGCAGTTTGGGGGCCGTCCATAAAGTACGTCACGCTCCAGGGGGCAGGGGGTGTAGGAAAGTGTGACAGTTTGTGACAGGGGGAAGGGGAGGTCAGGCCATGTGTGACGTCACACATTTATTTTTTAAATTCTTTTATATTTTTTTGTTCTTAGTAGGCCTACCTAAAATCCGACCCGCCCGGCCAGGCGTGTCAAAAACCCGGCCTGGCGGGATAAAAGTTGATTTCCCATCACTATCAAAGCGTTTAGGGACACATGTCACTATCAGAGGGATTAGGGATAGTATCCTATAGGGTTTAAAAGGTTAGGTAAATGGTTATGTTTTTAAATTTTTTGTTCGAAAGTGTGACGTACTTTAGGGGGGGAGGTCCGAGATTTGTGACAGTTTGTGACGGGGGGGTCACAAATGGTCAAAAATAGCGTGACGTACTTTATGGACGGCCCCTTAACGTCACTGTATGGTAACAAAGACAATTGGCGACGCCCTTCTCCTTTATCCAGGCTTGGGACTGGCACTGGCAGAGTGCAACCAGTGGCGGAGTTCTGAAAATAGGGTTTCACGGCTTAAGGACAGTAACTGGCTAATACAATTCTGGACATTACTAGCTCAGTGCATATTAGCCGTTTCGTATTGCACCCCATTTAGCACTCGCGTTTCTATCCGTTTTACGGTGCTTTTCAAGTAATAATCGACTCCTTCCCAGCCGCATAATTCTACGCTTCCTCAGCATAATTCTCGCATGAACCAGATTCTTCATCCTATAGCTCCCGCTTCCGCCACTTTTCCGTTTCCATGACATCCAGGCAAACAGTCCAATTTGGAAGACTACATTGAATGGAGTAAGATCAGGGTTTTTCCGCAAGCGTCCGAAAGCCATTCTCTTTGATTGTGGTTTGGAGGCAGGTCGGAAGCGCTTTTGAGGAGCTCTCTTGAAGTGGCGCTATATAAATGTACAACTACAATTAGCGTGTTATTTCGCTCATCGGTTGAAGTCAAGATTCATACGTTCACTCAGAAATTGATCCGCGCGGGTAACGGTTGGGAATTTATGTCTATCATTACTATCGCACTAATTATGATTAGTATAGCATTAATGCAACCAGAAGCTTTAATTTGTATAATATATACAATGTATAATGAAAGCTATTGACCGCATATACAACATGAAAGACATATTTAGGCCAAAAATGCAGCTTGTGTATAGGCTATTTCAGGCACAAAATCACCTTTACTTAATAATACAGAGTTGTTTTATGGTAAGAAGAAAACAAGCAGTAAAATAATTTTAGATATCTTCTGATCATCTGCCAGTATAGACTTTCAAAGCATCGGCGTGTTACGCTTGTAGTGACAAACATGTACACAATCATTTTCATTATATGCCCGTTATAATATTATTATAAACAGCTGCAATTTTACCAGGGCTGTTTTTAAGGAATTTTTAGAACTGCACATCCTCTTCTCTTCTTTCTCGTCCTTCATGGTAAAATTGGTAAATTACTCCCAATCTGAGGAAAATGGCCTATTTTCACTGGTTTTAACTGCACGAAACGTGACGGAAGTGCTTCTACTCTTTCCTGCACGAATCCATTTAGAACTGCACATTTTGTGTAGAACTGCACGTTAAAAAATGCCCTGAATTTTACACAATAATATTTCCGGTTTCATTACAACAGACATCGATCTCTAATTATACTGCTCTAGATTTCCTTAAATATTCAGATTCCACCTATTATTATAAGCTCAAAAAATGGATATGCATATATAGCTTGTAATGCGTAATTACACGTGATTTTCAGGATTGCTCGTAAAAAATAGTTTCGCGGGCGGGGTTTTATACTCAGGCCCATTTATATATGTCATCAGAACCTGATGCAAAACTGGGTCTGAGTGGGTGTATAATCTGATGATCAGATACACCCACAACATTTCCCGTCTACTCTTTCCTGAGCCCAATTTTCCCAAGGTGAGTAATGTCAGAGTGTTTGTGGGGTTCAAATCCTTAGCATATAGGCTATAATCTTTTTTAGAATGTCACATCTATAGTAAAATTACCATTGCACACCCGAAGTCCACATAGATCATTGTCTGACCCCTATAGTTAAAAGTTTTACTATCTGACAGCAAAATGCTTCACCCTATGACCACAGTGGCGAAGGCAAGGGGGTTTCTGGGGTTAAACCCCCCCCATTGGCTCCGGGGAAAAGGTTTTTTAAAGGTTATTTTTCCATTTAAGTAAGAAAAAATAGCAAAAAACAGGGTTTCCGGTCATAAACCCCCCATCAAAAATTCCTGGCTACGCCACTGTATGACCATTAGGGTGATTCAGAAAAAATAATTTTTGAATTTTAATGAGCATAGTTGCTAATTTTGTTCCTTTTGGGTGCATATTAAGTTATGTACAAGAAATTTCAAAATCAAATGCATTTTAGGCTGTGCTCAATGAGCACAAAGTTTATTTTTATATAGTTATATTCAAAGTTAAATTGAGATAATGGCAATGTGATACAGCACACACTAAATGAAGTTGAATATTACAAATCATTGAGTTTTTAGTAACTCAAAGTGGAGATAAGAACTCAGTTATTCATTACTATTACAAAATAACTTAGAAAAGTCCACAATTCAACAGGAATCCTTTGCTGCCTGATCGACTTGTAGCCTTGTACAACTGCAAGTCATTAACTCAGATACCATCATACCACCGGACCAGCTATCCATGCATGCTCTCACGTTTATACATGTTGGACTTGAAACACATTAAATTTGGTGGAAATTCTTCTCTCGGAGCCTGTCAATTGAAATTGATCTCTTAAACCAGCGTTTCCCAAACTTTTTGGGCCACGGAACCCTTCGCGTCATATTATTTTATTGCGGAACCCCAATCGTAACTGTAGGCTACGAATTGAAGCATGCATTGCATAACACGCCTGAGAAGCTTTACTAATAAACTATGGCCCTGCATTGGCCTACCGAAACACTCTCTACTGTAGAAAATTTATTTTTCGTATTATATATGAAAAACCAGTGCAATTTAAATTGAGATATTATCTCAATTTAAATTGCACTGGTTTGCACAACTCGTGGATCACAATTAATACTGGGAGTTGTTCACATGCAGTTAGAATGCGAGCAGTGC
>CATKHU010000065.1:47500-99286 GCA_949752735.1 Lumbricus terrestris
TCAATTATAACAATTTTAAATGCTTTTAATTAATTAAATTCTAGACTTGTGACCCGTAATGTCCTTCAACTTAGAAAAAGTGTCCCGAAAGTTAAAAAAAACTGGGAACCACTGACTTAAGCTATAAAGTATGGGTTACATATTTGTCTGTGCCAAGCGCTTTGATGGCGGCCAAGATATAAAAAATATTGTGGTTGATAAGATCGTCCGTTTGCGTCAGAAGACGATTTGTCGCCAAAGCTTCTGACGTTCCACGTCCCTAGTCACAACCCAGATATTGATTTAGCGCCAGCAGATATGACCCGTGAAAGAACGGTCGTGGTGTGACTGATTAATACGCAGAGTCTGAGGACGATAAAACACATGCAGTAAAAACATAGAGTTTTGCACGTTCTTTGAAAAATAACGACCGCAGCACCTCTCTGTTTCCTCTCTGCCTCTACGGCTCTCTCGTTCTCCGTCTACGTCTCTCCCTCTCGCTCGCTCCTCTTTCTCTCCCTCTCCCTCCCCCTCCCTCTCCCTCCCCTTCCTCTCCGTCTCCCTTTCCGTCTCCCTCTCTCTCTCTCCCTCTCTCTCTCCCTCTCCCTCTCCCTCTCCCTCTCCCTCTCCCTCTCCCTCTCCCTCTCCCTCTCCCTCTCCCTCTCCCTCTCCCTCTCCCTCTCCGTCTCCGTCTCCCTCTCCCTCTCCTCTTCCTGCCTCTGCCTCTGCCTCTGCCTCTGCCTCTGCCTCTGCCTCTCCCTTTCCCTCTCTGTATGTATGACGCAGCATTCGTGAATAATCGGCTGGTGCCACACCTTAACACAGCGGATGTGCTATTCTCTAATAGGTGAGCAATTAAGTAAATTTCTCGTTTATCTTGCGCCTTTTTGAATATTGCAAAGTTTATACGCATATACCCTTTCTGTCTCCTCGTTATATATATATACATGTATATCTATATCTATAAGAAAGGATGTGACTATATATTTATATTTATTTGGGACCGATGCACGCTCACAGTTTTACAGCTACTGACATGAAACATTGCATATAGATAGACGTTCACCAAAACCATAAAAGTACGCTATTTTCAGCTTTTTATTCACTTTAGATTTCGAAAAATAGACATTAATTAAATTTCCCTGTGTTAATGTATGCGCTAGCGGCTATAGCCTACCGCTGCAAAGCCTGCAATTGCGTCGCCGTATTTCAACCGTTTTCACTAACGGCCTGTTGCCGTTGACGTCATATTTTGACGTCATTTTTCGCCAAGCTTAATTAGCACACCTCGGCCCGCAGGGCCGAGGCGTGTGGAGGGCGGGGGGGGTGGCAGGTGGGAAGAGAATTTTTCCGCAAACTCAAATTTCACGGGTGGCGTACAAGTGGAGGTCGGAGCGTACACGTGGAGGTCGGAGTGTTGTGGAGTGCAGTGGGGTGGTTGTGTAGTGCAGTGGGTCGTGGCCGGGAGCGGGTCGAATCCTAAATTTCCCGGGCAACGCCGGGTACCCCAGCTGGTATATATATATATACAGTACCGCCTTCGTCAATAGACTCGCCATTGTGCGCCAAAAATGCTAAAACCGTTCGAAAGTGGAGCCAGTTTCCTGGTAAAATCCTGCTCTAATCGGGGCGTTAATCTATTCCTCTAGAGGTGATTAGCGGCGCGAGACTAGGTGATTAGCGGCGCGAGACTCCGCCTACAAATCATTAGCTGGATGGCTGACAGCGGGGGCTCGGGTAGCTTAATTAATGGCAGTTATCGTGAAGCAGGCTATCTCTGCTTCCGAATATATTTTGCTCTGTAGGTCTTCTGTATCTGTCTTCATCAGAACATGGAGTGTACTGCCATAGATTTAGGCATTTATAAAGCGGCTCTATTATACGGTGAGTCGTTCAGAAGCCCTCCCAGTAGGCAAAGCACCGCGAGAAGAAGCGGGTTTGAGATTAGAAACGGCAGAAGAGAGACTGTCATGAAGAAAGACTTTCAGAGCCAACAGGAGGCAAAAACGCATTCCAGAGTACAGAAAGAAGGACCAATGAGGCAAATGATCTATAGTTATAGACTGAGTTCTAGTACGGAGAAACCAAAAGGCCAGTTTATTGGAGGAACAAAGTGGACGGTGGGAGAGGCAGAATGGGGCCAAAATATTACGTCAACCGTAATATTTTAAAACAAGACGTCGCTGAACCTTAGGGAAGTGGCGGATTTAGGTTTATTGCATGGGGGGGGAGACCAGGTGCCATCTGTTTTCTTCTAGTCTATTCGTCATTATTCATTACTCATTATTAATGACCAAGAAATTAAGTATGACTAATTCGTTATTAAAAATCAGGCTACTGTAATAATATACTAATTATTATTCTGGTCTACTCAGATTTATTCATTCGTAATCCCAAATTTCTACATGTATGTTATGTGATGATGATAGTAGTTATGATGATGATGATGATGAGAATGATGATGATGATGATGATGATGATGATGATGATGATGATGATGATGATGATGATGATGACGACGAAGTAGTAATAGCAGTGGTAGAAGTTGTAGTAGTAGTATCATTAGTAGTAGTAATATCATTAGTAGTAGTAGAATCAGTGGTAGAAGGTGTAGCAGTAGTAGTAGTAGCATTTGTAGTAGTAGTTCCTGTAGTAGTAGCGGTACTAGTAATGGTAGTAGTAGTAGTCGCGGGTGCGGCGGCGGCAGTGGTGGCGGTGGTGCTGGTGCTGGCAGTGATGCTGGTGATGACAGTGATCATAGTTCACATGCAACGCAGTATATTGACCAGCAACGGTATATGGGGCGGATATATTACTGTATTTAAAATGATGGTCATGATGAGGATGAAGACGAGGATAAAGACGATGACGACAACAAGGATGATAACAAAGAGGATGAGGATGAAGATGATGAAGACGACAACGACGACGATGACGATGATGATGATGAAGATGACGACAACGACAAAATGATGATGGAAAGGATAAGGATAAAGGTGATGAAGACGACGAATATAATGCTGATGACGAAAACGACCACATAAATGATGATTATGAGAATGATGATGATGAAGACGACGACGATGATGATAACCACGACAGCCACATATACAGGGTGGCCCATAATAAGTGGGACCGCCTCGCTAAATCTTCTGTATTATATATTAAATTTATGTTTTTTGGTGATTTTTAAAATGTAAAATTATCCTTACTCACTAACTCAACGTGTGACGTCACCATTTCGTGAATTTCCGGTCGCCATATTTATAGTTAATGTCATTTTGTGCGCGCAGTGTTTATAAAATGACAAAAATAACAGCAGAAGATCGAATTCTCATTAAACATTTGAGAATCGAAAAACAATGGGGAGCCAGGCGTATGATTACTGAGTTTCCAAATAAATTATGGAGTAAAACAAGTCTTAATAGACTTTTTAGAAAGATTCATGCCGATTGTACGACAGCGCGTAAGTCAGGAAGCGGCCGCCCGAAGTCCGTTCGAACAGTACGGAACATTCGTCGTGTCAGTGAGCTGATTTGCAGCCAGGATGATGATCCTCACAGCCACAGGAGCCCTCGAGAAATTCAAAGAGAAACTGGTATATCTCTAAGCACAGTGCAGCGAATTATAAAGCAAGATTTGCAACTTAAACCGTACAAACGCGTAATAGGCCAGGTTATAAACGAAAACTGCAAGTTAAAACGTCGGCTCCGAAGTCAACAGCTGCTAGGCAGATTTCCAAGCGAAAGAAGTGTACGAAGCATTTGGTTTACCAATAAAAAGACATTTAGTATCGCCACACCGGTTAATTCTCAAAATGATCGTGTTTATTCTGATGCAAGAAAGAAAAATCAAGTTCCATCAACGAGGCTCGTACGTGAACGTGAACATTTCAGTCGTGGCATCATGGTTTCTGTCGGTGTGTCTCGAATGGGAAAAACCAGTGTGGTGTTTGTTGAACCTGGAGCGAAAGTGAACAGTGATTATTATTTTGACCACGTCTTAAGACAAGGATTACTTCCGGATATTCGAGCGAGATGTAATCGTCAAAGCTGGACGCTGCAACAAGACGGAGCGCCGTCGCACACAGCCAAAAACGCGATCAACTTTCTTCTTCGGGAGAATGTCACATTTATCGAACCAGACATGTGGCCCCCAAATAGTCCGGACCTAAACCCGGTAGATTATGCTATTTGGGGCGCCCTCCAACAAAAAGTCTACCGTCGTCGTAAATTTACAACAATGGATCAACTGAAACAGGTCATTGTTGAAGAGTGGCAAAAACTCTCTCAGCGGTTTATAAACAGAAGCATTGACCAGTGGCGCAGACGTTTAGAGAAAATTGTTGAGAACCGAAGAGGACACATTGAATTTGATTTATGATTGTGTATGAATTAACATCTGGCAACAATTTACTTGTTTTTCATGGAAGAAAAAGTTTTAACACGATTTATTATTTGGATTTATACTAGGCGGTCCCACTTTTTATGGGCCACCCTGTATGATGCTGATGATGCTGATGAAAATACTCGTTGTCATGATGTCGATAATAGTAGGGATGATGATGATGATGATGATGATGATGATGATGATGACGATGACGATAGGTGGGGCAAGGGGGTAGGGGTGGGGTGGTGGGGCGAGGGGTTGGGTGGGGTGGGGGTTGGGGGTGGGGAGCAGCGGAAGTGGGAGGTGGTGGGGTGAGGGTGGGGTGAGGCGAGGGGTGGGGTGGGGCGAGGGGGTTGGGTCGACGACAACGACGATGATTGTAGAAGCGATGACGATGATGACGATAACGAAGCAGGAGAATTCAGCCGTTTGTATGTGCACTTGTTATAGCGCCCCTTCAAGCTCCCTACTCAGAGGCGCGCCCGACTGCAGAGCGGACACTGCAGCGGAGTTTCACGCCGAAGCGCTGAGCAATTGCGAGTGAAGGACTTGCCCAAGGTCCCTACGCGACGACTTGAGGTGGGTTCGAACCTCGAACCTTCCGGCTTCAAGGCAACAACGCCACCACTACACCACCGCGCCCCACACGCCGTGTATAGACCTATAGACCAAAAGGGTGCTGATTCTGCTGCTGCTGCTGCTGCTGATGACGATAACAACAGTTATGACGATGATGATGATGATGATAATGATGATCATGATGATGACGATCATGATGATGATGATCATGACACTGATGACGATGATGATGATGATGATAATAATGATGATCATGATGATGATAATCATGATCATGACGCTGATGATCATGATTATCGTGATCATGATGATGATCATGAAGATCATGATGATTATGATGATGATGAAGACTTCGACGACGATGATGAGAATGACGACGAAGTTAGAGTAGGAGAAGTGGTAGTAGTAAAAGTGACAGCTGCAGTTGCTGTGGCGGTGGGGAATTGCGATGATGGGGATGGATGTGCGGTTGTGGTTTTGGCAGTGACGGTGTTGATGGCGGTGGTAGTGGTTGTTATGGTGATGCTGCTCTGGTATTTGTGGTGGTGGTGGTGGGGTGGCGGTGGCATGGGTGATGGTGTTAATGGTGTTGGTGATGGTAGTGGTGAGATGGTGGTGGTGTTGGAAGTGGTAGTGTTTCTGATAGTGGTGTCAACGGTGGTGATAACGGTGGTGATAACGGTGGTGGTAATGGAAGTGGCGGCAGTGGTGATGGTGGTGATGTGATGTGGCGGTGGCGGCGTTGGTGGTGATGTTGCGGGTGGTGTTGTCCTTAATTGTGATGGGGCGATTGTGGTGACGGTAGCCGAAATGTTGATGGTGGTGTCGGTGGTGGTTGCGGCTGTAGTTGTGGCGAAGGTGGTGATGGTGGTGTCAACGGTGGTGATAACGGTGGTGTGTTTGATAGTGGTGGTGGTGATGTCAGTGATGGTGTGGTTGTTGTGGCGGTTGTGGTGACGGTGGTAATGCGGTGGTGGTGTCATGCTCACTGTGTCCGTTTACTTTCCCCCAACTTCTATCCTCTATTCTTGCCTTCAATCCCTATTTTGTTATCGCTACCTAACTTTGCATTGGTATACGCCTCTATACCTGTGTGCTCCTCTTTCTGTCTTATGGGTGTTTCTGCTTGTGGGTCCAATAATACGTCTGAGTCTTGACCCTCACGCCCGGGCTACAACCGTTATCTGGTCATCATCGACACCTCCGTCTAATGGACCACTGAGTTGCCTCTCGGTCGGGTCTCTGGTCGACGTGGTGAGGGTGAGGGGATGTAATTAGTGCCATCGCGTTGGTTTGATGGAACCCGTGTACATGGGTTGAACGCAATACCCTTCCCAAACCCTCCCCAAACCGTCGTCTCTTGTTGCTGCTTAACGACTCTCCATTCGAACCTATAGCACTCCATTCTATGTGTTTCCATGTACCTGCATCCATTCATACGTATATCTAATTGTGACTGTGTCCATGTTATTTCGTTCCCGTGGATGTTTCTGTTGACTGTAGCCTACTATAATTATTATGTAGAGTTGTAGATTAATAATATTATAGATCTAATAGTGTTGTTGTCTACCTAAATTCCAAATTCCTTCATGTTGATTCTTGACTATGTGTTTAGTTGTTTCAGCAAAGTTATAAACTGTCCCTAAGGTAGTAGTCGTGATGGTGGAATGGGTAGAGGTGGTGGCACATGAGTTTGTGATGTACTACACAACCCAGTGCATATAACATAGCCTTAAAGTACACACTGCATTACATATTCAATTATGAATATACTACAGGAATTTACACCCTCCCCGGGCTTTGACTCCCCAGAGACATCACATCCCGCAAGCAGATTATAATCAGACAATTAAGCCGGTCTGGTTCATTAGCGACCTGAGTCCGAATAATAATCATCATGGATGTGTCTGATGATGAGTTCTCTGCTCGAAGGCAGGTCCATGCCATGGCTTTAGAGCCGCCTGGGGATGAGATGAGTGAGGTCGTTTCCCGTTCCCTGTCTCACAGAAGGGGGCCTACAGTAATGCAATTCAGTTGGATGACCGCTTTACTTGGTTACTACAAACATACATGCATGCATGCATGCATGCATGCATGCATGCATACATACATACATACATACATACATACATACATACATACATACATACATACATACATACATACATACATACATACATACATACATACATACATACATACATACATACATACATACATACATACATACATACATACATACATACATGCATACATACATACATATTTTTATACATACAAACATATACGTGATTTCAAATCGGTCTTCATCGACTCCCCCCACCCGTTTGTTAGTGTTATCGTAGTAATCGCCCCGTGACTGCTTGGCATCTGTAGCTCAGGTCGTGATAGCTATAATTAAGGCTGTCATGTGGTTTCGTCGTTTCGTCGTATACCGGTCCTATATCTTTGGGTGATTTTCACTCCTTCCCTTTATTGCCTCATTACTCGTTCCTTTCATTAATTCTCGTGGGCCTACCCCGCCTCTATTTGTAACCATACCCGGCATCATATCAATGTGTCCCGTTCTCGTTTACTTGCCTCCTTCGTTTTCTTTGTCTCTTACCTCGCATTCAGGGGGCAACCAGAACATTTTACTGGGGGGTGCTCAGAATTATTATTGTAAGCGCCGAAGGTGCGAAGCGGCAAATGCCGAAGGCAGGAAGCCATTGCCGACTAGGGGGTATGGGGGAGCGTCGTAAGCTCCCCCAACGGGGTATGGAGCGGAGCCCAGAAAACAACGCATTTTTTACTTTTGACATCAGCTAGAGCACGTTTCAGGCTGTTTGCCAGCTGTATTTATGAGCGATAAAGTCGTGAAAACTTCTGAAAACATGGTTTAAGACTTCAAAAATGTCCTCTCGCTTTTGTTTAGGTAAGACAAAGGGTCTTAGGCCTATAGCTCACGAGTGGCAGAATTAATAACCAGCAGGGCTGTTTTTAAGGCAATTTTAGAACTGCACAATCTCTTCTTTCCCTTCATGGTAAATTACTTCGAATCGGATGAAAAGGTTTTTTTTACTGATTTTAACTGCACAGCAGTGCTTTTACAACTGCATAAATCCGTTTAGAACTGCACATTTTGTGTAGGTCTAGAACTGCACACTAAAAAAGCCCTGATACATGTATATAACCAGTGTTAAATCTAGCCCCTACCCCATTTGCCATTGTTTTATCTAGTACCTTCTCTAGGAATCAAGGTTTCTGGGGGAAAGCGAGTAGGTTATCCAACGGAAAATCTCCGAAGCACGTGGCGCCGAAAGAGTAGTGACTTTGGGAGGGAATGTACCATCCACATAAGAAATTTTCTAATTTCCACACTGCAATGGTAGCATTTCAAGCTGTTATCTAAAGCAAAATTGCTATTTCAGTGCCGATAAGAGTGGTCTAAACTTCAATGAATATACTCACATTTAAAAAAAATATTTTTCTGAGTTTCCACGGTTATTATGGTACAATTTTAAGATGTCCACTTAGCGAAATAACTCTATCACTTCAGTACTGATAAAAAAAGTGATTTCAGATTTCAACATAGGCCTAGCAGGTGAATAGGTCTGGGCAACATAGAATTTTTTGTTTCCACACTGCAGTGTTATCATTTCAGGCTGTCATTTTAGCGAAATTTATCATGATTAATTTCATCGCTGAAAAACATGGTATATCTCTGTGTCACAGCTATAATAATAATAATTAATAATTTTAAGTTTAAATTGTAATATGTAGATGTATGGTGTAAGACTTCAATGTCCCTCCCCATTATTTAATTAAATTTTTAATTTTCCCTAATGTAATGGTAGGCTTTTAAGCTGTCATATTAATAAAATTGCTCATTTTCAATGTTGATAGTCATAGACTTTAGTTAAAAATTTCAGAGTGTTGCCTCACAATTACCATCCATACCTACGTTCAGCAACCATATCTGTCACCATGGCGCTGTATCTACGTATTTATATAGCGTCCCTCGAAAACTCTACTTAACTGCATTAAAAACCTATCTTCCTCTATGTCTCTGATTATAGACCCAAGAAGGAACAAATCAAGAGCAGAGAACTTTAATTTACACAAGCTATTTCATTTAATCAAGTATAGGATGGACCATCAAAAAGAATCCTCAAATATTTGCCAATATCTTAGCCAAAAGTGGAAATTTCGAAATGAAATTTTACATGCTTTATGTTCAACTAGATGTGTTACCCGGCGTTGCTCGGGAAATTTACTGTTTTAAACACTACTCCACTGTGGTACCCATCGTTGAACGCTAAATTTCGGGTTTTCGCCAACCCTCCACCCCACCCCGTTTCCCTAAAAAGCCAAACGTAACCCGCTCCTGCGGGGCGCAACGGAAATTATTACTGGGCTTGTATGACGTCATTCGGGCTGTAGACTACTAACGCGTGAGCGATTAAAACGCTTCTGTCTTAAAACGTTAATAACTCGAGTTCTAAATTGAAATTTAGGGTTTTAAACACTACTCCACTCTGGTACCCATCGTTGACTAATAAATTTCGGGGTTTCGCCAACCCTCCACCCCACCTCGCTTCCCCAAAAAGCCAAACTTGACCCACCGCTGCGAGGCGCTACGGAAATTATTACTGGGCGGGTATGACGTCATGCGGTAGCAGACTCCAATAAATCGCTGGCGTGATCAAATTATTGATGAAATATGTCTTAAAACGCTAATAACTTTTGTTTTAAACTGAAGTAAAACCTGAAAATAGTTGCGATGACCTTATAATTTGGGTAAGAATCGATCGCAAAGTTTTTTTTAAACCGACGCTGTTTCATTTCCGAGCCTATTCTGCAGGTCAGAGTAAAAGCGTACATACAAATAAACAAACATATGGAAAGTGTTTCTGCCTTATAATATAGATGACCAAATATTACCAAAACATTCCATCCAAAAGTTATTTCACTATTATTGAGTCCACCCACTGTTTTTGACGATTAAAAACTCACCAAAAATGAATAAAAATGTGATTTTATTCAGTTTCAGCTGAAATAAAAGTTATCAAAATAGTCTTGATATTGCCAGATAATTATTATTATTTTTTATAATATCATTATTATCATTATTATTATTATTATTATTATTATTTATTATTATTACTATTATTATTATTATTGTTAAAATAATAATAATAATGTTGGATGTAATAATAATAGTCATTATAATCATTATTATTATTTATAAAAGAAACAGGGTACCATCGTAGCTGCACGTTACTATGAATTCAATTAGCAAGATGACGATCACGTTGGTAAATAAAATAATTGTCTATCACATCAACAATTCAGTTTTTAAAACAATAAAAATGAAATATCTTTAAAAATGTTTTGTTTGAATCGTATTTGGAAGGAGAGGTCCTCTAATGAATTTAATGATCAGGGTGGGTAAGGGTGTCCTCCTTCCCTCTCACAATAGGGCGCTCTTGTTTCTTGCATTTTGGGTTTGTCCATTGGTGCTCCTCTGTTGATCTGGGTTCCCCTTTGTAGTTTCAGCAACCATATATGTCACGATGGCGCTGTGCCTATGTATTTATATTGCGCCCCTCGGAAAATCTACTTAACTGCATTAAAAACCTATCTTCCTCTATGTCTCTGATTATAGACCCAAAAAGTAGCAAATCAAGACCAGAGAACATCAATTTACACAAGCTATTTCATTTAATCAAGTACAGGGTGGGCTATCAAAAAGAATCATCAAATATTTGCCAATATCCTAGGGAAAAGTGGAAATTTCGAAATCAAATTTTACATGCTTTGTTTGTTTGTACGCGTACTTGTTATAGCGTCCCCTCAAGCTCGCTACTCAGAGGCGCTCCTGACTACAGCGCGGACACTACATTGTGGTTTAACGCCGAAGAGCTGAGCAATTGAGAGTGAAGGACTTGCCCAAGGTCCCTACGCAGCGACTTGAAGTGGATTCGAGCCTGCAACCCACCGGCTGCAAGGCGACGAACATACCCACTACACCACCGCGCCCCATTTATGTACAATGACCAAACTTCACCAAAATATTCCATACAAAAGTTATTTCACTATAATTGTGTCCACCCACTGTTTTTGACGATTAAGAAAACTCACCATAAATGAATAAAAAAGCGATTTTATTTAGTTTCAGCTGAAATAAAGGTTATCAAATACTCTTGATACTGCCAGAAAATTATTAATATTTTTATGTTATTATTATTATTATTTTTTTAAATATTATTATTAGTATTATTTATTTTATTTTATTTTTATTATTGGTAAAATACTACTACTACTACTACTACTACTACTACTACTACTACTACTACTACTACTACTACTCCTACTACTACTACTACTACCACCACCACCACCACCACCACCACCACCACCACCACCACCACCACCACCACCACCACCACCACCACCACCACCACCACTACTACCACTACTACCACTACTACCACTACTACTACTACCACCATGCCTCTGTTCGTGATCATACCCGCCATTTACCTCTGCGTTGTGACATTATTTTGTTTCAAATGTGATTTATAGGCCAAATAAATGCATAACTTACTTGCACGCATACATACATATAAACTGAAGTGCATGCATGCTCTCATGTAAGTTTGTATGTATGTATGCATGGGTATATGAATGTATGCATGTATGTATGTATGTATGTATGTATGTATGTATGTATGCATGTATGTATGTATGTATGTATGTACGAACATATGTATGTATGTGTGTATGTATGTATGTATGTATGTATGTATGTATGTATGTATGTATGTATGTATGTATGTATGTACGAACATATGTATGTATGTATGTGTGTATGTATGTATGTATGTATGTATGTATGTATGCATGAATGTATGTATGTATGTATGTATGTATGTATATATGTATGACATTGTATGTATGCAAGTATGACATTGCATATATGTATGTATGTATGTATGTATGTATGTATGCATGTATGTATGTATATATGTATGACATTGTATGTATGCATGTATGACATTGTATGTATGTATGTATGTATGTATGTATGTATGTATGTATGTATGTATGTATGTATGTATGTATGCATGTATGACTTTTTGTATGTATGTATGTATGTATGTATGTATGTATGTATGTATGTATGTATGTATGTATGTATGTATGTATGTATGTATGTATGCTTGTTTGTATGTATTAGCCTAAAGGTTTTCCTCTCTTTATACTGGCACATGTTCAATGCACATTATAAGCAATGCATAGTCGGTCATGTGTGCATGCAAATTGCACATGCGCAGTGGACCTCCGAGCAAGCCGTTGATGGTTGACATGCAGCACGACATAATGGCAGAACTTCAGACGCTAATTGATTACATTAATCATCGCCCCATGGGTCATGTTAGCTCCTCCCATGTCATTAGCACACTCAGTTTCTTTCTTCATTCTTGCTTCATTCTTGCTTCATTCTGTCTTCATTGACGATTAAAGTAAACCGAGAATCTCTCGAGAATCTCTCGCGAAACTCCCGCTAAAAGGAACTGTTGGCTGAACGGTACTGTATATATATATATATATATATATATATATATATATATATGCTTCATCATACGTTAATTCGCTTTAGCTCGGATGACGAACAAAATAGGTTAATAGATATATATATCGGCAATAAAAAAATAAAACTGCAGACCTACATGTTTTTCATTCCGGTGACACGAAACGGAGTATCCCTCTGAAAGCTATCCGGGGGGATGAATTAATCTATCCCCCGGATGGAATTAACCGGTCTATACTATCCGGGGGGATAAACCATTCTATCCCTTCTTTTGAAAAATGAGCATAATAAAAATGTTTATGCTGTAATCAAAATTTAAAGTGACTCTAATTGTTTTAAGTGTCCTAAGCAATGCTCAGATAAAGGCAACTCGAATTTATTTAGTGACTCTGAGTGTTCCTAAGTGTTCTAAATGTTTTAAGTGCTCTAAAAACAGGGCAAAACAAATTATCTAGTAGGAATAAACATTCCTGTTGGTGTCATTGTTCAAAACAAAGCAGATGAAAATTAATTTGCAAAACAAAATACACGCGGAAGTGGTGTTTTAGACATTTTTTATTTGGGGGGATACAATTAATACGGGGGATACTCTATTTCGTGACACCGGCGCTGCAGTATAAGGATGCCAATAATGTCGATACATAAAATTTCTAAAGAGGACAATGGATGCTAACGGCGGCAGAAATGATTTAGCTAAGAAGAGGAATTATGGAGAAGCAGAGGAAGCTGCATGGGATTCGCAATGAGGTGGTCCGGATGAAGTTGCGTGAGATAAATCGACCAGATTAGAAAAGAATTACCGGTCTGGTTGGGGCATGCGGTAAGGATGGACGGAGGAAGACAATCAACCGTCCAATGGTCACCTGGAGTGACCACGGAGACGAGGAAGACAAAGACGTTGGTGGACAATGTGAAAGGTGAACTAAAGGAGCTATATGAATGAATGCAAGATCTGCCAATGACATATAGTCATATACAGATACGGTACGGAACGAAATAGAGACGATCTGTTCAAAACTCATCGCACAACTGGAGGAGGATGGACGAGAAAAAGATACAGACAGACAGACAGAGGCAGTGACAAAAATCAACATAGACAGAGAGACAGGAACGGAATAAGAGACGGACAGACAGACAGGCAGGCAGACAGACAGACAGACAGACAGACAGATACACAGACAAAAAACACATAGACAGAGAGACAGAAACGGAATAAGAGACAGACACAGAGATACAGAAACATATACAGACAGAAACATAAACACGGACAGAGACGCAGACAAAGAGAAAGAGACAGAGATAGAGAGAGGCAGAGACAGAGACAGAGACAGAGAGATAGAGACAGAGAGGCAGAGACAGACAGAGAGACAGAGAGATAGAGACAGAGAGACAGGGAGACAGAGACAGACAGACAGAGTAACAGAGAGAGAGAGAGAGAGAGAGAGAGAGAGAGAGAGAGAGAGAGAGAGAGAGAGAAATAGACAGACAGACAGAGACAGAGACAAACATAAATAGACAGATAAAACAGATAGACAGATAAAATAAACAGAGAGATTAAAAATTCATGTTGCTTTACCATAAAACTCGAATTACATTTCATCTGATATCGAAGCAAAGCTTTTAACCATTAAACGGCGCCTTTCAGATCTCTATCCGAGCGCTATATAAAATAATTCAGACACAAAGAAATACGAACAGTTGTGTATGCCTCCACCCATTTATGTGCGTCCCACCCCTTTATGTGCGTCCCACCCTTTATGTGCGTCCCACCCTTTATGTGCGTTCCACCCCTTATGTGCGTCCCACCCTTTATGTGCGTCCCACCCCTTCATGTGCGTCCCACCCCTTTATGTGCTCCTACCCACTCTGCAAATCCTCTCTGCACACCTTCTCTACGCTCTCCACCATGCTTCACCCTTGCACAGATTCGAACGGTGCCATGCGGACAACATTATTAGTGTGTATCTCAAACAGCAGATGGCGCTACCAGTTAAACATTTTGTTTCTGTGACGTGACCCACCATGACAGACAACTCCGCTGGCGATCAGTACTCAACGATCACCCGGTCAACCCAAGCAAAGCAGGGAACCATAAAGTGTTCTGCTCCATGGACAGATGTCACCACGCACGCGATCCAGATATTTAAGCTAGCCTAATCCACGGTTACGCATGATTATGTTTGCCTATAGTTGTCCAAAATGTGACTTTCATCATTCTTTTGAGTGCACATGCAGAAGCTCATTCATTCGAGAATTTCTATAGCGCCACTTACAGGTGGCTACACAGAAACGCTTCGCCCACTCTAGCACGACAAAAAGCAATGTTTTATGTTTTTAGATGAATAAAACTGCTTCAGTAAAAGCCTCAAGATGCAGACGCAGCATTTCAGACCTCTGGACCCACCACGGAAAATTGTCGATTCTCTGAACAACTGTTGCAGTTCGTTGTATTGAAGCGAAGAGCGTCCACCTTCTGTGCAGAACGGAGTGGCCTTGGATACCCGTGGAGCATTAGAGCTCTCTCGGGTAGTTTGGAGCATCATCAAGCTGATATTGATGAACATGCAGAGCGGCGATCCTGTACTGAATGCGCTGCGGGATAGAAAATTAGGTCATATCTCTAGAGCATAGAACTGGAGACGTGACTTGATTTAGGAATTTATCTGATTATTAGACTACCGTTCATCAGTATAAGTTCTTTCCCTCTCATAATATAATGTTGACCAAGACGATGACAACGACGACAGTTACAGCTAGGATGACGAATTATTATCAAACTTAGCTGTATACAGTATACGCTCTAAAATGTTAGAAATGCTGCATTAGGCCTAAGAATAAGAATAGGTCTACACCGAAAATAGCGAATACAAAAAATAGAGAACGATCGAACTGATCGATGAACCGCAAATAAGCGAACAACGACATTTAACATCGGATTGTAGGGAATAGCTGATAATATTACATACAGTATGTATGTTCTTTCTACACAGGTATATGTGTATGTATGTATGTATGTATGTGCGCATGTATGTGTGTATGAATGTATGTACGTACGGTATGTAATGCTATGTATGTATGTATGTATGTATGTATGTATGTATATATGTGTGTTTACTTGTATGTATGATTGTATGTATGTATGTTTGAATGTATTTATATATGTATGTATGTATGCATGTATGTATGTATGTATGTATATATATATGTTTGTTTGCTTGTATGTATGTATGTATGTATGTGCATATGTATGTATGCATGTATGTATGTATGTATGAATGTATGTATGTATGTATGTATGTATGTATGTATGTATGTATGTATGTATGTATGTATGTATGTATGTATGTATGTATGTATGTATGTATGTATGTATGTATGTATGTATGTATGTATGCATGCATGCATGCATGTATATATGTCTGTTTGCTTGTATGTATGTATGTATGGTATTGTATGCATGCATGCATATATAAGTATCTTGTTTGTATACATGTACATATAGCTGCGCATGTATGTATTGTATATGCATGAATCGGTTCGAAATCGGACAGAGCAACAAGAGTTGACGTAGAGACTTATCATATGGAAATTATTGTTTTGTATGCGGACGACATATAAATTACTTCCTATCTGTCAACCACAACGTAGCGAATGGCAGAATATAGGGGAAGTGGGTAGGAGGGTAGGGTGGGGCACGGTCATCTCGATAGGAAACGGTTTTAGATGGATGGCTGCCGTCGTCCGGATATAGCATTATTGCTTCCGGCTCGATTCAATTCTTGTTATCGAACGCAACTTCTTTCGATCTATAGATATGTTGTCCACGAAACCCTTACTTACTTACTCTCTATGACGACATTTCTCTGTCTATAATGAGCCAATCTTTTCCCGATCGAATGCTGTAAATTATGGCCTTCCTCTGATGCCGTTTTTTGTGTCTATTTATTTCATTTGGGAACTATAAATATATGTGACCATATCTGGGAAAAGGGACCTAAAGTGGGGTTCTAGTTTCGGAGTTATAGCCCGTTTTAGATAGTCAGTTGCTGGTTGTCGAATTTTGGATTTCCTCTTCATGTTTCAGATAAATATAATGTCCGCTCAGTGTAATTCGTAAAATTGTGGAGATTGAACCTTTATTTACTAAAAATTTCATTTAAACCGGAGCAGGGAAAGGGACCTAAAGTGGGCCTTGTGGTAAGTTGTTACATAATCTGTTATTTTAGGTCGTTTGTTCACTTAATTTCGCTAAAAAGTGACCCTTTACATGCTCGCATTCTTTCGCTATCAAACAGCTGTGATAATTAGTACATATAGCACAATGATTGTGGCATAGTGAAAAACTTAACATTTTTGTCTGTGGTTGGCTATTCTGAGTACCATCTTGCTAAATCTTTAAAGTTGATTTTCTCGAAATGATGATTTCGTCTATTACATTGTTACATTTTTAATAACTTCATCATTTATGGACCAAACTTTGTGCAGTTTCTTTTGTCTGAAAGCTTGTTTTAAGCTGGATTTGAGGATACTAATAAGTCCATATCCCACTTTAGGTCCCTTTTCCCAGATATGGTCACATATATGTTAGTCTAAATTATGATGATATAGGGCATATGCAGTATGCATATAGGCTATATGCATATATATGTGGTTATATTTGTGTATCTGTCTGTTTATGATTATCTTTATAAGTGTGAGAATTTATGTAAGTGTGCGTAGGCCTATATTTTATTCGTGTTGTTTTTTGCCCCAAGGTTTAGTTATTATTATAGTTTTAGTTAGCAAGGTTTCAGTAATAGTTTCAGTAGACCTAAACAGAAACCGACTCGTATATATAAGCCTTGGTTTCTCCAGTTCAATTTATTCGTTATTCGTTATTAGTTATTCATTATTAGTTATTCGTTATTAGTTATTCATTATTAGTTGTCTGTTATTAGTTATTCGTATAAGTTATTCGCTATCAATTATTCGCTATTAGTTATTCTTCGTTAGTTATTGGTATAAGTTAGTCGCTATTAGTTAGTTATTCGTTATAAGTTATTCGTTATCAGTTATTCGTTATTAGTAATTCGTTATTAGTATTTCGTTATAAGTTATTCGTTATTAATTATTCGCTATTAATTATTCGTTATTAGTTATTCGTGGTTAGTTATTGTTATAAGTTAGTCGCTATTAGTTAGTTATTCGTTATAAGTTATTCGTTATCAGTTATTCATTATTAGTGTTTCGTTATTAGTTATTCGTGATTAGTTATTCGTTGTTCGTTATTAATTATTCGTTATTAGTTCTTCGTTGTTAGTGTTTCGTTATAAGTTATTCGTTATTAATTATTCGTTATTAGTTATTCGTTTGCTGATGCAAAGCCATCAAAATGAACATCAAATTTCTGCAAAATTAATAAGCAATAGTAATCATTATTCTTACAGTCACGTATAATGAAAACACGCCATGCTTTATATAATCATATGTCCTTGTAGTGATTTAAGTGGTAAACATTTCTTGTTGAGTTTTACGAAGACTCTTCACGTGATTGCAAACGCTTCCATATAATTATACAGAGCCAAGTCACCACAAGCAGAGCATACTTATTCTTTCAGCACACAATTGCGACATTTTTACGAGCACTCAAGGAGAGAGTTGAAAAAAAGACGGAATCTCATGTATCAGAAGTCGTATGCATGGGCGCAACCATGCATCCTATAGGACCCGCGGGACGCTTCCATCAACTTCTAGACCGTCATTGCGCCTATGGTCGTCCGTCATCATCGTCATCATGATCCATGAGCTGAAAGCCCGTAGCAGTCCAATGCACATTATTTTCATCAACATTTTCCATAGTCCCTGATCCTGTGCAGATATATAGTTAGGCTTTATAGGTCTCGATTGCATCAGTCCTTGATGTCATCCATCCACTCCCTGTTTGGTCTTCCTCTTCTCTCCTTGCCGTCCATAATTCCAAGCATCACACTTTTTATTTTTCTGCTGCTGTCCATTTGACCTATATGTCCGAATAAACTTAGTTTCCTCCTTGTAACTCTCTGGGGTGAGTCTTCCTTTATATTTAGCTTTCTACAGACTTCTTTATTTGTAAACTTCGTTGTCCAATACAGATGTAATATTCTTCTATAGCAGTACATGTCAAAGGCCAATATTTTATCCCGATCAGTTTGTTTTGATTGTCCTTGCCTCACTTGCATACAGTGCTGCACAGAACACACATGTCCTTAGAAACATTTAATTTGGTACTGTAGCTGATTTGTTTACTGTTCCATATGGTATTTCGTCCTGTCATAGCCTAACTCTGTTTGCATTCGCTATTCTTGTCTTTATTTCTTTTGTGCAGTCGATATTCCATGTTAGCAAAATGCCTAAATAGACAAACTCTGTAACATTCTCGATCGCCTCCTCTTGAACTTTTATTTCCCTATCCATTGTCTCTTTCTCAAATACATTTGTTTTTATCTACATTTATTTCAAATCCACCCCGTTGCGCAGAAGTATTTAGCCCTCTGACACTTTCCTGTAACCTATCACAGCTATATATACTCCAACAAGTCAACATCGTCTGCGAATCTCAAGTTGTCAATTTGTTCTCCCTGCACTAAGAATCCAGTACCGTTTTCTCGAGTATTCTCCATTACTCTTTTCAAGTATAGGTAATAAATGTGTCTGGTGATATTGTAAAGGGTTCTACGGCCGTCTACGAGGATGACTATCAAAGATAAGGCCCGAAATGATATAATAAACGTCGATTTATTCAATAGAGCAAGTTATACAATGAATTAACTACGTTACCGTCCAGACGATACGGAGAAGACCAGACCAGAGGTCGAAGCACGGCAAACCCACACGACAGCACGGCTAACGACGCCAAGGAAGACGGATGAACAGCCAGACCACCAACAGGGCGAAGAAGGCGACGTAGAAGATGAACCCGCAGGTTAGCTCGCCAGCAGCGAGGGACACGACAGCTCTCAACGGGAGAAGTACCACGTACCACCAAATACCACAAATGCCGTAAGTGCCGTCAAGACCCACGGACACCGTTCCTTAAATAGACAGGGCCACTCCTACTACACCCACGTGCCCAGTCATAGAGAGAGAGAGTACGGAAGATCAGGAGGGCTAATGGCTACATATCCCCCACCCAACAGCATGAGGAATCCCGAGGGGATGACGAAGTATAGCAGAAAGCACTACACCTAACAGTTCACACAGCAAGAATCACTAAGTACTATACCAGTACAAGTTAACGTACTCAGCAATTCCGCAACAACTAATGCAGCGCAACACTAAATTAATGCATCATATAACTGAGAGTTCAAACAACTATACGAATCAAAAGAGAGTTCAAACAATTATACGAATCAAACTGAGAGTTCATACAATTATACGAATCAAACTGAGAGTTCATACAATTATACGAAAAAATGAATTTGGACACAAAACGTGTATCAAAAATGATCCAAATTGCACAAAGTCATTGGCCAAAGCCATACTAACTAACATACGAATAAACGACTTCATATAACAGCAGAAACCCAAACCCCCAACAAGAACCCCCAACACCTTTGAAGATTCCACCACTTTTTTTTGGAAAGTGTCTGACCAACGCACGAAGGACACTCACTGAAGTGTTCCTCGCACAAATTTCCCTTTCAGAAGTTCCATGACAATCTTTGCACTGAATGAAGATTTTCCACTGACAGAAGTTTCCATTACTAACAATTTCACATGACTGACGACTGCACTGCATCCCTACAGCACCGACGACTGACATCCTGACACGCAGTTCCTGGAAGACGACGAACGCAACAGAGAGCGTCTCTGTTACGTCCTGATGACGCCACAGTCAGAACCACTGCCAAGACACATTGACGTTGCCTCGACAGGATTCCACCCACGTCACGACTGCTTCCATGAGACGATTCGCAGTCCCGCTGAAGAACTGAAGTAGCCAGATGCCACTGCTCCCAGATCACACGTCGCAACATCCAGGTATGACTTTTAACACACCCGAGTGTCATCAGCGACGAACGTCCTATCCAACGGCCCCAACGACCAGCCAGATCCTGATCAGTGCCCAACGTGTCCCCGATCATCAACATCACGACACACGTCAGCAGAAGTAGTCTCAGGAACACGACCTGACGCCGTCCATGCTTCCACGATTTCACTCGGACGTAGACGCTATCCACGATCCCCGACTCCAGATCAGCGAACCACTGCAAAGAAACTTGCACACAAGTCTGAGCTTTCATGAAATCTATTACATGGCAACTATCCGAAGCAAAGCCATAATGTGTCAACAACACAACACAACATGCAACTGTCACACATATTACCACCGTATGACACCACACAACCATCCATGCCACTCGAATCTCAACACAGTAACATCTGATGTGCCAAAACACCATCTTCATCAATGTGTCTCGTATCTGCATCACCACAGAATCAACCAGCCACGACAACACAACATCAACTTGAAGACACCTAATGAAGGTAACAATGCACTCATTCACTGCAACAACTCGATCATACATCACTGAAGATGCAACACCATAACCATGTATCAGCACCTGATCAATCATTTTGAAGACACAATACCATAATCATGTATCAACACACGATCAAACATCACTGACGATGCAACACCATAATCATGTATCAGCACACAATCAATCATCTTTGAAGACACAATACCATAATCATGTATCAACACACGATCACACATCACTGACGATGCAACACCATAAACATGTATCAACACAATCTCATTCATCATGCTGTCATATAACAGACCTTTAATCCGAATGCTGTTGTCACCATGCTCGTACAACAGATCCACAAAACTGAGATGCCACTGTCCAATATGAACACCCGAGTACAACATGAACTCCAATCCATGCAAAGCAGACAGAACCAAACTGCACGCCACTGCAACATCACTGCACACAGCCATACGCTCCTCACATTCACTGAACTTCCCATTTGTCTCAAAAGGAGGACCAGTATCAACAATATCTGCATGCAACGCACCTCCCATTTCCACACACAAATCAGCTTGTAAGCGAGATTTCTTCAACTTCATTCTAAGTTTACAAAACAATGCCCTCGCTCTTTTCAACTTAATGGCTTTCGTTACCCCATGCGATGAACGAGCATTTTCTATGCCCTGCGACTGAATAGGCCTATACTCAGTCAGCCCAGACACACACGCCTCATCGCACACACCGAACTGTACATTGGTCTCAACGAGACAACCAATCTCAACAACAGAATCATTCAAGGCCTCGGCCAAACCCTGCGGCAAATCATACGCAGTACAGACAGAAACATCCGAATCATTGCTTCACGCTTCATCGCACACAGCACCAAGCTTATCGGCACTTGAAACACGCATACACGCATCAATGCACACATCTTGCGAGTCATTCAAATCTTGATACAAATCCTCGACAACATCATGCGTACACTCATCACATACATTCGACAACACGCTATCCTCGGTCAGGCATCCAACCTCAACAAAAGAATCATGCAAAGTACTTACACTACCATGCTCATCCAACCGTGTACTCATACCAAAGTCCAGTACAGACACACTTTCCACAGGATCCACAGTGTCAATCAACGACTTCAACACAGAATCATTTTGTACGTCGTTGTCATCAAACAAACCACACCCAGACACATAGTCAAAAGCATCGTCGTACACATGTATCTGTTCCATTGTCTGCATATCGTCACTGACATGATGTAAGTCAGCGCGAAACACAACCTCGGACTGAATAAGCAGCTTATCGTCTACCATGCATACAGAATCTACGCTATCACCTGACACACCTTCTTTAACTTCTGAGGAAAATGTCCCAATATTCTGACCCTGCTTTGAATTTTCCAAACGTTTTCTACGCACATTCTCTGCCGAAATTTGCAAAGACCGTAATTGATTTTCATCTGCCACTCGCTCTCTAGCAATGTCTTCCCAAATTTCCTTTTCAATCTGCCGACTTGCCACAGACGAAGTACAAATCCCATCCCTTTGTTCACTTTGAAACAGACGCTCAGCAAATATTCCAAATGCATCGCTGCCCCTATTTTCTGGGCTTAATTTCGCTTCCAATTTTCTCAGTTTTCGCCTCTCTTTGCAAGCCACTTGCTTCGCTCGCTTCTCTTCGAAATTTTCCCAAAGTTTCATTGTCCTCAGAAATTACACCTAGGCAATTTTAAACTTCCTCTGTTTCAGAATCACCCGGTAACGCCATATATCACGCTGCACAAACGCACACCCACAATTTCCAAATTTCACGAATGTCCCCGACAGTCCACTTGAAAACTGTCAAACTGCGAAAACCGCAAAACTCAATAGCCCAGGCCCCCACAAAACGAAATGCGACTCCGCAAAATTTTCGACAAATATCGACAAATGTTCTCACAAAATTTCCCGAAAACCAACCGGACTAACAAATATCCGAAATTTACCACCCGCAATATCGAGCAAAAGGATGGGCCCCCATCTGTAAAGGGTTCTACGGCCGTCTACGAGGATGACTATCAAAGATAAGGCCCGAAATGATATAATAAACGTCGATTTATTCAATAGAGCAAGTTATACAATGAATTAACTACGTTACCGTCCAGACGATACGGAGAAGACCAGACCAGAGGTCGAAGCACGGCAAACCCACACGACAGCACGGCTAACGACGCCAAGGAAGACGGATGAACAGCCAGACCACCAACAGGGCGAAGAAGGTGACGTAGAAGATGAACCCGCAGGTTAGCTCGCCAGCAGCGAGGGACACGACAGCTCTCAACGGGAGAAGTACCACGTACCACCAAATACCACAAATGCCGTAAGTGCCGTCAAGACCCACGGACACCGTTCCTTAAATAGACAGGGCCACTCCTACTACACCCACGTGCCCAGTCATAGAGAGAGAGAGTACGGAAGATCAGGAGGGCTAATGGCTACAATATACTGTCTTCTTGTCTTGTTCCTATCGCAGTCAGGAACCACTCTCCTATTCACCGTCCAAATTTTACTGCAGGCTTTGATCTTTCTCCACTGCTCTTCAAGATTTCTATCAGTCTTTTTCCTACTCCATATGATTTAAGTATTGCTCATGTCACGTCGTGTCTGATGGATTCAAATGCCTTTTGGAAATCCACAAAGCAATTAAAAACAAGCTTGTTTTTTCTTCTTGCTTTTTCTGCAATTAATATCAGCATCAGAATCTGTTGAATTGTGCGTCTGTCCTTTCTGAATCCTGCCTGCAGCTCATCTATCAAGTATTCCTCCGTTTTTGCCTTCAGCCGACTCAACAGAATTATCATGACAATGGTCGTATGGAAGTTTATTCCGGAAAGGTGGGCAGAAAGCAACATGCACGCCTCTAGATATGTTGGAGAGTGGAGGGTGGACGAAGTTTGGTCGCGCAGAAACTGGCATGACATTGAGATGCGGTTATTTAACAGTTGCCATGCATATCTCTGGTCTCCATGACAACCGTACTCGGGCCTCCACTGGACTTCGATCTCTGAGACGGCACAATGTTCGTGAATAAGCGGATGCCCTTAATTCGCTTGCCTACTATAGAGTATAGCGCTTTAGAAGCTTGAGGCTTACGATTACGATTACGAATATTTTCGCTGTTGATGGATGAGATGTCGTATTGAATTAAACCTTGCTTGCAGTGCTGCACGGAGGAGAAGAGCCTGGGAGACAATAACCTGTGAACATCAAGATATTAAATTCTATTATGGAAAATGAAATAGAATAATATAGCATCGATGTAGTGAGCTCTGGTGCATAGACCTGCACCAGCTGTGCAAATGAGTAGCCTATACTATAATTATAAGCCCGTGGCGTCTTGCAATATATAAGATAGTGGCGTAAGATCTGCAGAATCTAGTCTAAACAGTGCTATTCTGACGCAGATGCATGCTATATATATATATATATATATATATATATATATATATATATCCCCCTCAAAGCCCGACTCACACCTCACCGCGGTGAGGGGGGTGGCAACAGCCAAGTAGGGGAATGCCTTCTGAGGCTATGCCATCAGTGGTGAAAGTTTCGGCTGAAGTACCACCTAGGGCGCTACGCGAGGTGGACAGGCTCAGCAGGAACTCTGAAAAGCTGGCTAACGTGAGCGGCACCCCTACCTGCCTCGTGGAGGACTCCTCCTCGTGCCGGTCCCAAGCCCGGATAAAAAGGAGGGTCTGCCAGATGAGTGTCGATGCGCTGGCAATAAAGAAAGAAGACGATTGAAATCTGATGCCACAACATGGTTAAAATGGCGTCAGACACCTACGGGCGTTGAGCCCACGGTTCATGATGATGATGATGATGACATATATATATATATATACATGTGTATATATATATATACACGTGCGGCATAAATTGTTAAGAAACAATATGCCCCAGATCAATCACTTAAAACCTTGCAATTAAACTAAGTGTCACTACCATCAAAAGCTAGGGTTTTAAATCTAGTTTTAATAGGGAACTTTATGCTCAGAGGCCTTTGGGTGATCAATATTAGAATGAGCTAGGACCTAAAACAAATGTAGCTGAGATTCGTTTAAAGATTATATTATAATAAAACAATATCAAACAGTAAAATACAATCAATAATCCTATCTACTTATTTGTGGCGTATTATCTAAAATATATTATAGCTTGTTTCTTAACTTCCACGTTGGACTTCTCCAGCGTAGATGTAGAAGTTCTTCAGTTCGTATGGATTGGAATGAAGGTTCGAAGAGGAAGGAAGGTCACCTTCTTCTTGCTTGCCGTCGTTTCCAATTCTCTTCTGTAGCTGCGTTGACGGAGAATGCTGTAGCTGGCACAGCACTCTGTAGTTTCGTCCGCCTCGTTGATTCTCCACAAGCAACGGTAGCTTCTCGTCGCTTGCACGTCTTGTAGTCGTTTCGCCCCTTTCTTCTGCCGTCGAACTCCAATCGCAATTGTAGTTCCGAATTCGACCTTCTCCCGATGTCGAATCGCAGTTCACTCGCAAGTGTCACTTCAAACTTCGCAAAGTTTCCGTTCGACAAGCCCTGGTATCTCTGTTCCCAAGGACTTATAGTCTCACCAGTGGGACAGGCCGACAGCGTGTCGCCTTCCACACCCAATTCACCGTCGGATCTTCTGAATTACCGACAAGGACGCCACATTAGTCAATGGCCGCCCTTGCTCAGAAATCTACGTCTTCTTCCTTCGCCATCTTTTCGCTGTCTAACTTTATCGTCTGCCGTTGTTGCCGTCTGCTCAAGTTTGACGCTGCTTTTTGCCCTTCGTTGTATTTCAAGAATTGATGTAGCGCGTATTCAAGAATTGTTATAGCGCTATTATTATTATCTAACTTAATGCCACAAGTAATATTAATTATAATCTACAATACGCCACATATTGTCTAGCTTAATTCTTACCTATTTAATACTTATACAATGCATCATTTAATAGGTTTGTTTGATAAGAAGCATTCTACCGCTACAAATGCCCCTCCTTCAAAAGACTGTTTACAGGCTTTAACAAACTCACCTACTTAACAAACTAACCTAGTAAACTAATTCACTTACTATACACGACATGACAATTAATACACTTTACTCACTGGCTTACACTTCTTCATTTACTTTATCTCAACTTATACTACACAATCCCTCTACTTAAATAGTCGGACATAACATTTTCGGACCCTTTAATATATCTAATGTTAAAGGAATAGTTTTGGAGTGCCAAACTCCATCTCATCACCCTTGCATTTTTCATTCGACCCTCTTTCATATATTGCAATCCGCAATGGTCTGTTTCAATTGTAAATGTCTTTCCACAAAGATATCGGTCGAACCTGCTTATCCCCACATGATTGCTAAGCACTCTCTCTCTTCCACAGAATATCTTCTCTCTCGCTCTAACAGCTTCCTGCTCGCATACGCTATGGGATGATTCGTCCCCTCGTACTGCTGCATTATCACACATCCGATTCCACTCCCACTTGCATCAGTTTGTAGGATGAAATCCTTCTCTAAATTTGGAATTCTCAGAATTGGTTCTTTCGCCAATTCGTTCTTCAACTTTGTAAAACTATCTTCCAGCTCTTCATTCCATTCTACCATTCCAGGTGCTATCTTCTTCGTTAAGTCACTTAACGGTGCCATGATTTCCGCACAGTGTGGTATGAATTTCCGATAATAGTTTATCGCTCCAAGAAAACTCCTGACTTGTTTCTTTGTCTTTGGACGTGGCATGTCTACTATTTTATCCACTGATTTCTCCTTTGGACTTATGTCATCCTTGTTCAACGTATGTCCCAAAAAGTCAATCTTTCCATATCCTATTGAACACTTCTTCGGCTTCAATGTCAAATTCGCTTGTCTCACTCTTTCGAAAAATATCTCCAATGTCTTCAAATGTTCTCTCCATCCTTTATTATGCGCTAGAATGTCGTCGACATAACTTTCAAGATTTTCTGTTCCTTGAAGAATCTTCCTGATTAAACGGTTGTAACTTGACGCACTATTGATCAATCCAAAAGGTACTTCACATTGCCTCGACTCAATTAACTCGCTATTATTATTAACTTAGTTCTACTTATTATATATGTGTTACCTTCTCAACACATGGCATTCATCTATCCTATTTCTCACAATGAATGACCTTTGTCATTTCACGAACATCTCATTATCTTAACTATGTAATACCCACAGTACTTAGCTCACTGAATATAGTATTTCCTCTTAAATACTTTCTCATCACTCAACTGTTTTTCTATTTATCTAAGTGACTCACCATTACACTCAGATACTATGGTCAAATTAATCTCATCCTAGTCCTTAACTACTACACAACTACAATAATTTTACTACTACCTCACTTGATCCTAAAATTCACCTTATCACTTAACATAACTCACTGAACTACTTAAAATAAGCAACTCAACTTCACTTGTCTCATTCTGTATTCTATTTACACTCACTCTTGATTATATATTCTCCACAAGCTACTGTCAGCTTCTATCTGCAGCATCTTTTCTCCTGCTTTGATAGTTCCTCCTTTCTACATCTAATATTCTACCGGTATCTCTTTTCACCTTCTCGTACAAATTCAACGTAATGCCCTTTCTTGTTTCTAGTTCATCTGTGTGTTCCTCTTCAACACTCAATGCATCTGCTTCAACATCAGATTTCCACTTAACATCTTCTGTTTCACTTTGTTTACTGACATACGAGTCCAGTATCTCTTCTTCCTCATTGTATCCTACTTTTCCATCGTGTACAACTGCTGAAATGCATGTCACTGTCTCGACATCTTGCATTTCTCCACATTCTCTTTTGTAGTCTTCACTACTTTTCCACTTCTCTACATTACTGTTAGAACATGACCATTCTCTGTCATTCCATAACCTACTTTTCCATTTATTCACATCATTGCATCCTCTACAATTCTCATTCTGTCTTCTTCCAGAATTATCGCCTTGTTCTCTTCTGTACCATAGTCTACTGTTCCAATGGTTTCCCCGACTTCTATTCTCATCTCCTCCACTTCTAAATCTCCAATTTAAATCATTAGGTCTATCATACCTAACTCCATAATTACCATTAGACTCTCTCGTCACATGTCTATAGTTTTTCCAATTACACCTGTTTGTGTCACTCAGGTTCCACCTTGTATTTCTCCTATCCACATTTGGATTCTCTTTGTATCTTCCATACATCCACTCATTGGATCTTCTAGACTGAGTCTCATTAGATTTATCTCTATCCTCACCATTTCTCCAGTCTACTTTTTGCTTCCAACATTTATTCTGATTTACACAACTATTATTCAATTCACTTCTTCCACCTGTGATTAAATATTTATTATGCGTCTCTACCAATCTCAATGGTTTATTTCTGAAGTTCTTCTTCATCGTTTTATTAAAACTTGGCTTCCTGTTATCTGTATCATCTTTATCCTTTGTTACATCATCAGTGAACCTTACTGGTTTCTTCACACATGGTTTCTCCTCATGTTCTGTTCTTCTAGTTAATATTCCTTTGTTCTTCATATCAGTATTATTCTCACAGATTATTTCTTTCGGTTTATCATTTGTTGCATTCTCGGTTCTCTCATTTTTAACCATGTATTTCAAACCTTTGATTTTCCCAATTATCACTGGTTTCACCGGTTGCTCCATTACCATGGCTTGCACTTCGCCATTAAAATGTTCGCTCTCTAACTGTATTTTAGCCAGTGGAAAGCATTTTACGCTTCCATCTCCTAACATACAATGAGTTTCTTCTCCAGTTAATGCTTCGTCATTTATCAATGATCGCTTCACAATACAACAGGTTGCGCCTGAGTCGTACATACATTTTACATTTTTTATCCCATTAACTGTTACTTGATGCTCATTTTCATCCTCTAGACTGATACAATCATCACCGGCTCTTGTCATCATGACACTGGCTGCCATGTGCATATGTGTAGGTGGCATTCTGGTGTGTTCACCTTGTTCTTTTCCAACATCACCTATTCTCTGCATTTCACTTTCTTGCATACTCCGGTGTGCTCGATTCTCAAATATTTGCACTGCTGCTGCAGTGTGTTTAACAACACCTCTGTTTTTATGTGGACAGGAAACTGCCTTGTGATTATATTCTCCACAGAAAAAACAAGTAATCTTATGTCCAGTTGCAACTTCTCTTTCCCTACTGAACCCTCGGTTTTGATGTGTACCCTGATTTATCTTCACATCACTCCTACTCCTGTTCAGATTGTACACAGACTGTTCCTTGGATCTGTGTTCAAACGGTCTACCGTTCAACCTGTCGCTATGAAATTTCACATCTGGTTTTGCAGACTGCTCGCTGTATTTATAACCGTGTGCTTCAATGTGTGATTCCGCACAAACTAACATGTCCTTCAAACTCATCTTACCCTTCTCTTTTATAAACATACGAAGTTCAGTACTGCACGTCAGGTAAAACTGATCTTTCAACAATAGATCTTCCACTCCTTCGTAAGTTCTTTCAAATCCCGCTTGTGCTAACCACTGCTGCATATACCTCCTCAATCTATGTACAAAACTAGAAGGTGTCTCTCCAGATTCCATTTTACTGGTTTTGAACTTGTTTCGATAACCACCTTCAGTAAGTTGAAATCTCTTCAACAGCTGAGTCTTCAAACACTCATAATCTTGCACTTCTTCTGCAGACAACCTTTGGTATACTTCCAGTGCTCTGCCTTCCAAATGTCTAGCTAACGTTAACGACCAAACTTCTTTTCTGATTTCATACGCAAC
This sequence comes from Lumbricus terrestris, assembly GCA_949752735.1. Taxonomy (NCBI): domain Eukaryota; kingdom Metazoa; phylum Annelida; class Clitellata; order Crassiclitellata; family Lumbricidae; genus Lumbricus; species Lumbricus terrestris. Next base: position 77,336 of record CATKHU010000065.1, read on the forward strand.
ACATGTTCTCTCGAATCTCAACAAGTAGGCATCCAAACAATCCTTTGACTCGTTGAATATAGGAAATTTGATATTTCTGATTCCTTTATTGTTTTCTCGGTGATCTCCCTGTTGTTGACCATCACCGATCCTCATGTAGTCACTCTCGTGCTCTCGGTTTTGTTCCCCTCTTGAATCAATTTCACGCATTCTCACTTGTGCTTCAAGTCTCTTTATTTCTAACTGGTGTTCGCGCTGTTCTCTGGCTTCTGTTGCCAAGCGATTTTCTCTCGCTTCTGTCTCAGCTGCTTCACGATTCAATCTGGCTTCTGCTTCAGCACTCCTGATTACTTCCAATTCCACTTCAGCCTTCTTTGCTTGCATTGCAGCCTCCGTTTCAGCTTTTCTTGTTTCTGCTTCTGCTTCAGCTTTTCTCGTTGCTGCTTCTGTTTCAGCTTTTCTCGCTGCTGCCTCTGCTTCGGCTTTTCTCGTTGCTGCTTCTGCCTCAGCTTTTCTCATTGCTGCTTCTGCCTCAGCTTTTCTCGTTTCTGCTGCCGCTTCAGCTTCCATCTCTGCTTTTCTTGCTTCTATTTCCAGTCTCTTGACTTCTGCTGCTGCTTCAGCTAATTTCATCTCTTTGGCGATCTCCCTCTCAGTCGCTCTATCTTGTCTCCATTCTGCCTGTCTTTCTTTGACAAAGGCACGTGTCTCGTCCCCTTCCATGTTCATCCGTTTGGCAATTTCTAACCAAGCTTCAAAATCACTGACAGACATACTTACTGTCTTACTTGCTGACTAGCAACTTATGACAAAAATATTGGCAACTATGTGCGCTATTTAAATTTCTAACAAATAGAAATTGTTCAATTCTGCAAAGTGTCAATTCAGTTCCACAACAACAACTAATAGTTCATACACCTACTGCAGTATCTTCAATCTACAATTTCAGATTTAGTCTCTAACAATCTCCTAGCTATAATTGTTCAAAGCTTTTCTAATACTGTTCAAAAGACAGTTTTTTACTGACTCAAATCTTTATTGACTTAAATCTTTACTGACTTAAATCTTTACTGACTTAAATCTTTACTGACTTAAATCTTTACTGACTTTTATCCCGGGCATGGGCACCCACTCTTGTCATTACCATCAAAAGCTAGGGTTTTAAATCTAGTTTTAATAGGGAACTTTATGCTCAGAGGCCTTTGGGTGATCAATATTAGAATGAGCTAGGACCTAAAACAAATGTAGCTGAGATTCGTTTAAAGATTATATTATAATAAAACAATATCAAACAGTAAAATACAATCAATAATCCTATCTACTTATTTGTGGCGTATTATCTAAAATATATTATAGCTTGTTTCTTAACTTCCACGTTGGACTTCTCCAGCGTAGATGTAGAAGTTCTTCAGTTCGTATGGATTGGAATGAAGGTTCGAAGAGGAAGGAAGGTCACCTTCTTCTTGCTTGCCGTCGTTTCCAATTCTCTTCTGTAGCTGCGTTGACGGAGAATGCTGTAGCTGGCACAGCACTCTGTAGTTTCGTCCGCCTCGTTGATTCTCCACAAGCAACGGTAGCTTCTCGTCGCTTGCACGTCTTGTAGTCGTTTCGCCCCTTTCTTCTGCCGTCGAACTCCAATCGCAATTGTAGTTCCGAATTCGACCTTCTCCCGATGTCGAATCGCAGTTCACTCGCAAGTGTCACTTCAAACTTCGCAAAGTTTCCGTTCGACAGGCCCTGGTATCTCTGTTCCCAAGGACTTATAGTCTCACCAGTGGGACAGGCCGACAGCGTGTCGCCTTCCACACCCAATTCACCGTCGGATCTTCTGAATTACCGACAAGGACGCCACATTAGTCAATGGCCGCCCTTGCTCAGAAATCTACGTCTTCTTCCTTCGCCATCTTTTCGCTGTCTAACTTTATCGTCTGCCGTTGTTGCCGTCTGCTCAAGTTTGACGCTGCTTTTTGCCCTTCGTTGTATTTCAAGAATTGATGTAGCGCGTATTCAAGAATTGTTATAGCGCTATTATTATTATCTAACTTAATGCCACAAGTAATATTAATTATAATCTACAATACGCCACATATTGTCTAGCTTAATTCTTACCTATTTAATACTTATACAATGCATCATTTAATAGGTTTGTTTGATAAGAAGCATTCTACCGCTACACTAAGTGTCGCGTTAATCTCTTTCGTATAAATATAGTTCTCTTGTTTAAACTGAAGCAAGCAACGGTATAAAGATGGTGCATGTAATCCGCCAATCCCTGCACACAGCTGCGGCCACAAGCATACATTTGTACGCTATGTCGCCATCTCAGTGATCCAGTGTCCTCGATTCAAATACTCCCATTTGCTCAGCTGCCGCAGTAACAAAACAGCGTATATGGTCGACAGATATAATCAGTCTATACGCAGTAAACTACGAGTTGTTTTGGTTCGTTGGAACCAACGATCGGTATAATATGTCTGCGGTGTATCTTTCCCAATGACTCTGGGTCAACAACTCAATCAGTTCAGGTATAAGCCGTATAGCCATCCTCTGTCGCCATCAAACCTCTTTGACGTCATGCTATTATTTATGTAACGGGTTCGCCGTTGCCATGGTCGCCACTGTGACGTCACCGGTGACTGTCTATTTGAGGTGCAGCAGTGCAGAGGCGTAGATTAACTTGTCCGAGGCTTTATCTATCATAATTATTCTGCGGTAATGAAGCAAGGTATCTACCGCGAAAGCTTAGCATCTACGTGGGACACAGATGTGCTTCAATTTGAACTAAACACCGTTTTAGCTTTACCGGCGACTGTTCAATTAACTTATTCAGACAACGCTAACCGCATACATCAGAGGAAAAGGAGCCCACGCATGAAGCTGGGCATAGACAGACGCGCACGCGCACGCGCGCACGCGCGCACAGCACACACACACGCACACAAACACACACACACACACACAAGTACACACGCACACGCACTGGCATACACAAGCACAGTTATTCAGCTAAACTACTGTCAGGAAAACAAAGTGGACAGCAAACATATAAGCTTAATGGACATGCATAACAAATTACAGATGAAAAATAGCAACATATATTAAGCGACATTACATTGCTATCTGAACTTCGCTGTTGACGCAGGCAATGTATTATGCAAGCCTTTACAAGGAGGCACAAAATGGAACCTTTTAGGTTTCTTATTAATATTTTTATGTAAAAGTAAGATTTTTAAAATGAAATTCTGCAGGATTAAAGGTAATTCACATTTACGTACAATAGCCAAATTTCACCATTATGCCTTTCAAACAGAACAAAAGTTATATCACCTTTAGTGAGTCCACCCACTCTTTTGACGACTTAAAATGTAACTCAGCAAAAGTAGCAAAAAATCCGATTTTATTAAGTCACGACTCAAATAATTGTTTTCAGATAAACCCGATATTGCTTCACAACTTGTGTTCAATGTGTCCACCACCAGGGCAGTGCCCACACTTGTTCTGAGCCTCTGTGTAAGACTTTGTTTATGATTTCCAGAGATAAATCCTCATACACCAACTCCTTCAATTCTCTTATCGCTCTTGGTTTTGTGTAACAGAATAATGTAGGCCTAGCCTGTTACTGACATTTTCATAAATACAAAAATACGAATCAAGCCAAACCTTATTATTGACGTCACAATGCGGATTAACATGAAGTTAAGCATGGCTTAAGTTTGACGTCATAATACAAACTGATCAAACATGGTCTCTTAATTGATGACGTCAAAATAAATATAGAATATAGTAAGTAAGCTAAACGTGGCCTTTGTTGACGTCATAAAATGAGAAGTTTCTTATTTAAGCCTACACTGTTGACTTTATAATGCATACTATTGAATAAGTTAGACTGTTATCGACGTCATCATTGAGCAGCCCGGACTACTGTCCATTCACCGGTCTATTGTTGACGTCACAAAAAGCTATTCAAAAGTAAGCTAATTAAACTACTGTTCTCGGAGCAGGACGCTTAATTGGTGCCGAAGGCTTTGACGGCGCCAAACGGTCTCGCCAAGACGTCACGTACCGGAGTACCGTACTGGTCATATATTGATGACGTCGTAAAACAGACTTGTATATAAGTTAACATATCTGGTCTACGATAATTATAATTATTGACGTCAAAATGCAATACAATATGTAAGATCCGCACAATGCCAATTGTCCAGGTTTTATTGTGAAGAACCAGTGGCCCCAACCTGGGAGGATTTGAATCCTTAAAATATGCTTTAAAAATTCTGACCTTAGCCAAAATATTATCAATAAATCTTAGTGGGTTTTTGTTGCCCTCCCTGCATAGCTGCCATAAGTTTCCTAAATTATTCACGCTCAATATCTGCTATTTTAAGAGAACATGCGCCCGCGTCTGTTTTGTGTTCAGCCTTTGTGTTCAGTCGTGCTCAAATAGAATTCTGCCAATGCTATATTAAAAGGTTTCTACTAGTCTAGTCACGGTTTCGTACGAAAGCTACATGGAGTGTTTTAAAAATAGATCGCCAACGAAATGTATCCCCGACCCATGTTGGATCATATTAGTGGTCGTTTTTATTTTATGCCACACCCTCTCTGCACGTGATATATCGTTGTTGAAAGTCGCACAAAAAATTAATATGGAATTCATACGAATCGAGCGGTCCAAATTTTTGGAAGAAATATTCTAACAATAGATCTAATTTTGTATGTTTACCGCGTTATTATGCAATGACAATTTCTGTGAAAATTCGTGTGCTGCTCTCACCGGTCTGCTTGTATTCTAGGTGTGGAATGGTGTTTAGGTTTTTAAAAATGTATGCTTATAGTGGCAGTGTTCCACCAATTTATGATGCGCCCAACTTGGACCGTTATTCGTCTGGACCTTAATAATGTGCATGGATTATATATTATTTTCAATTCAATTCATTTGTTGTAACCATCAACCATGAACAATAGACGTAGTATAACATGCTTAACATAATCGGATGGCAACAAGGAAGGCCCTAAGGGATGTCTATCCAGCTAACAGGGACACCTTTACATGTGCAATTTTAGCTGATGGCTATACACGGTTGACATCATGAATTGAACAGTAGGCTAAGAACAGCATGCGATGACAATTAATGTAGTAAACTTAACTTAAAAAAACACAAAACAAAACAAAATGAAAAAATGAAAAATAAAACTCAGTGCACAAGGTTAAATATCTTCGCATCTGAATCTGATGATTGATGAGACTATATATAGAGACAAGCGTTAAAGTATATTGGTGGGTAAAGGTCAATTATTGTCGTAGATCATTTCGACCAAAATAATTTCCAATTTTGCCTCGGTGACTTATATGGCACTTTTTCAGTACCCTTATATACTTAACTGGTCTGTGAGAATCATGGCAGATGAGCGATATTCAATGTCTATAGCAGATGGTTTCGCTTCTGAATGGATGATCTTGAAGAGGCACTATATAAATAATATTATTATATTTCTGAGAAATTACTCACAAGGTTCGTTTCTTATTCGTTTGATATAAATATCTGACTATATATATACACCGTGGACCGTGGTTAAAAAAAGTAAGCCAAACTCTTTTTCATATATCTCTAATGCCTGATAACATATCACGCTAAAAAATTCCAAATATTTAGAGAAGTCGACCAAGAATACGATTCCAAAATTTCATGAGATAAAGTTGAACGGATAAAAAGATATGAATATTTCAACTTCATATGCCGAAATTTTAGTGTATACAAACAATTTTCTGTTAGATTCAATAAAAAGTGTGTCAAGTTACATGTTTTTCATTATCTTTATGGCCTGATAATTAATCATTCTCAAATTTTCCAGATATGTAGAGAATTGAACTAAGAATAGGATCCCAAAATATCATATAATAAATTTGAACGGATCGAAATATATGAATATTTCAACTTCATAGGCCTATACCAAAATTTCAGTTTTCTGCAAGTCTGTTATGGTGTTCGTTGCGGTTTCGATGCTTGATAGTTTCCAATTTTGGTCTTCAGTGATCCTGGAGTAAAAATTAGGCCTAACAGAGTAAATTATCGCAACGTACATCTTCTACCTGTAATCAGAAATCGGGCCACAGAATGCTGCTTTGTTTTTCAACAGGACAGTGCCCCAGCCTACAGAGCCAAGGAAACCATTGAAATGCTGACAAAGAGAGACGCCAGACTTCATTTCTCCATTTGAATCCTGTCAACTATAAAGTGTGGAGCGCGATGCAAGACCGAGTGTATAGTTGTATACCAGACAACAATCCTTGATATAAACGATCTGAAGCAACGCTTGTTGGAAGTGTGGGATTGCCTGGACAAGAGGATAATCGAGTATGCTGTTGCTCAATGGTGCCAGCGCCTCCAGGCTTGCGTGCAAGCACCAGGAGGAGGACATTTCGAGCATCTTATTAATTAAATAATCAAGCCATACTGTTGGAATCATATTGTTAGTTCAATTCTCTACATATCTGGAAAATATTAGACTGATTAATCATCAGGCATTAGAGATATAAGAAAAACAGTTTGACTTATAAAAAAAATTGCTTGTAAACTGAAATTTCGGCATATGAAGTTCAAAGATTGATATCTTTTTTATCCTTTCAACTTTATCTCATGAAATTTTGGAATCATAGTCTTGGTCCAATTCTCTAAATATTTGGAAAATGTTAGCGTGATATGTTATCAGGCATTAGAGATATACTAAAAACAGTTTGGCTTACTTTTTTGAACCACGGTGTATATATGTTCATTTCAATGTGCTACGGTCTTAGCATATATTTGCACTTGGCATGACTATATTATATATAAATACATATAAATTATATACTTCAACTTGTTCAAAACAATGTATACACGTCATTCCTAAAAATTAATATACTTCCTGTCTCTCAACCGTATATCGTATTATGTATTGTATAGGCTATAATAATGTATAAAGCATATATATTCTGTATTGCTTTTCAAGAGAAAGCTGAACCAGAGAATCATCTCAGCATGATCTGTAGCTGCGTTAAGTCAGGTTTCGGTGACAACAATGGAGTGCATGGAACTGAAAATAAATATCCGACAGTTACGCAATAGGACACCGCAGTTTAAATTGCGACACAGAAACGACAGCTGTATATATATATATATATATATATATATCAAACGCCGATATAAGTATATATATACATATTTATATATATATTATATGTAATGTGCATATATGTATTTACAATTAATATCTATATGCATTTATGTATATATATGTATGTATAATATATATATGACGTCGCAGTGTCTGTATACTCTGTGATGATGTAGGCAAGGAGGTTCCGGTTATCCAGACACTTTGCACGCTGTGCAGTTGATCAGCTCAGATCCACTCCATGCAGAGCCACTCCATGCAGCGTCTTTCAAACGATGATTACCGACCCCCTGCCTCATGAGAGGCCATAGAAAGGACCAGTTAATTGAACGCCCTCGCTACAAGATAAGGGGAACCCGACCTGCTCTCTATGAATATTATTTTGCCATGGAGTCTATTGAAATTCATGACAGAAGAAAGGCCAGTGGCCGAACTTTGTGGAAACGGCCACGTTTCAGAAAACAGCATGCTTCGGATGATGATGACGACGACGACGACGACGATGATGACGATGATGACGACGACGACGATTATGATGATGATGATGATGATGATGATGATGATGATGATGATGATGATGATGATGAAGATGATGATGATGATGATGATGATGATGATGATGATGATGATGATGATGATGACAGCGACGACGACAACGACGATGACGCTGACGATGATCGTGATTATAATCAAGATCATGATGATCCTGGTGAAATAGAAATTTGGGTAATTGCTTCATGGGCGTATAGAACACTATAATTCCATATATATTTTTCGCTGTTATAGAAATATATACATCAGCGTCTTTATACAGTCTGTTCTAAACCTTTTGATTCATTAGCAGCGAACATATTATTTGATTAGGATTTATGTGTTTTCCTTTTCTAACATCATATACTCGGTTTCAACATGGCTTAGAGGGAATACAGATAGGCCTATATACGAGACAATGCACACCATAATATGTATGTATGTTGCGTATGTATATTATACGAACATTTATATAGCGCCTTACAATAACCTTACGAAGGCGCACACCATGTGCATGTAAATATCTCTCAGAAAACTGCGTGGGCACAAGATAAATGACACCAAGATCTACTCATAAACTCTCCTATGAATGCTCATGAGTGAGTTTAAGCAGTGGGTGTATACAAGGCTTAGGAGAATAGGCTTATAGTTAATTTTTTCACTCATAAACTCTCCTATGAATGCTCATGCGTGATTTTAAGCAGTGGATGTATAAAGGACTTAGGAGATTAGACCTATAGTTAATTTTTTCACGGGTAAGGCACGACAGTAATTGAGATTTAACTCAATGTTGCTATTTTCAGTTTTATAGATAAGCTTTATGTCGCAAAATTCGTGTACGGTTGATTGAAGAGGACGTTTGAGCCTGCATGCAGTAAGACTCTTTTCGCGGTGTTGACTGCAGCATGCAGGTGGGAATTTCCTCTTATAAGTCGTGACATCCATCCGCACTTCATCTTCCATTCTGCAGTGGCTGCAGGCGAGAAAATCCCTTACATGCAAGTTTCAAGGGAAAAAGAAACAAAGGCAATTTAAGGCAAGCAAGCCACGACTACGTTTTTATAGACGACATACTGTAAATGAGGTCATAGCATCACTTCGACTAAGACTAAAGGGAGCAATGAACATGACAAATGAAAATGGAAAATGGAAATAATTTGCCTCCAAAATAATGACTGACGTCAAGAACTAATGACGACGACGACGACGATGAGGAGGAGTATATATCATCGGAGAAATTCGTGCATTCGTCTTTGACAAAAAACGGAATCGTAACAGTATATCATATTAACTCCAATTGCTAAAGCGCAACTCCGAACCTAAACACGTTCCAGGGCACAGCTTATTCACGAGCGCTACGCCGTATGAGGTTTGCACATGCAGACGTGTGCAGCGGAGTTCCAAGTCCAATAGCATACTGCCAGAGAGATCAGAGAAAGGAAATCAATCGATCAATAAATAAACAAATAAATAAATAAATCGACCAATCAATCAATAAATCAACCAATCAATCCATCAATCAAGCAATAAATAAATGAATCAATCAATCAATCAATCGATCAATCAATGGTTCTATTATAGCAACCGTTTGTAGGCCTATAAGAACAATAATGACAGCATAGTTTCTGTGGGTATACAAAAGGAAGAGCCCCAGATGGAATCGAGGATCCTGCTGCCTATGGGGGACACCCTATATAAAAGGCGGAGTAGCTGATATACGGGGTTTCGCTGAGAACGAAAAAACTTGGAAGACAAAGTATCGGGTGCCATGGAATGGGTCGGAAAACCGGAGAATCATGCAGAATTACATAATTAATCGCGATTCTCAATCCTTCACGGCAGATGACTTCCTCGCTTCGTTCAATGCCAAAATCCAAGACATCCGTCAAGCAACTGCCAGCTCTCCGCCCCCTCATCACCCTCCAACCGACTACCGCTTGTCTACACTACATCCTGTCACCAGCGAGGAACTACGCCGCGTAATCCTCTCCTCACCACCAAAGTCGTGTGAATTGGATCCTCTTCCTACTTTTCTACTCCATGAATTCCTGGATATTCTTCTCCCCCTTCTCACAACCCTCTGCAATCGCTCTCTCGTTGAAGGCATTTTGCCCTCACTGCAGAAGAGATCCATCCTGACACCTATTCTGAAGAGTGATGGACTTGACTCATCTGACCCAGCGAACTATAGACCTATAGCGAACGTATCCTTCCTATCAAAGACCATCGAAAAGTTGGTTGCTGTGCAGCTCGTTGCATACTTAGAGGAGAAAAAACTACTCCCGCCTAATCAATCTGGCTTCAGAAAGCATCACTCAACCGAGACGCTGCTTCTTCGTCTACTTTCAGACATCTACGGGGCAATCGACAGGGGCCAACTCACACTGTTGGCTCTCTTCGATGTCAGTGCCGCATTTGCTACTGTTGACCATGAGATTTTATTAGAACGATTGAATGTTTCGTTTGGTCTGACTGGTAACTTTCTTGAATGGATAACCTCTTTTCTATATGACCGCTCTCTCTGTGTGGTCCATGGTTCTACCAGGTCCGCATGGGTCCCTACCCAACATGGCCTGCCGCAGGGATCTGTCCTTGGTCCAATTCTGTACATAATTTATACTTCTGATCTTGCATCTCTTCTTACAACACATGCAGTTTTGGGTCAGCTTTATGCTGATGATGTACAAGCGTACAAGCATTGCCTATCGTCTAGCGCCATATCAGTGGTCCGGGACATGAGTGAGACCTTAACTGCCTTAGAAACATGGATGTCATCTAACCGACTGCGCCTAAACCCAACTAAGACTAAATTTATCTGGCTGGGCAATCGTAAGCAACTTGCTAAAATTGACTTCGATGCACTTGTGACTGAATTCCCCACTTACACTTTCTCAAATACGGTCCGTGACCTTGGTGTCTTGTTGGACCAAGAGCTCACATTTGCTCCTCACATTCCCCGACTTACTAGAGACTGCTACTATCAATTTGACGCAATTGTGCGAAGCTGACGCGCTTCGCACAATTGCTCGTTCACTGACATCTAGTGCTGTCACCACTCTGGTCCATTCCTTCATTACTTCCCGTCTTGACTATTGCTCGTCACTCTACTCTGGCCTCCCATCCAATCGAATAATGTGCTTAAACAGAGTCTTACGCTCTGCAGCACGTTTAATTGGACATATCCCTAAATTTGATCATGTGTCCAGCTATATGCTGGAGACATTACACTGGCTTCCTACTCGGCAGCGCATTGAATTTAGGATCGCTGCCCTAGTTAGGCAATGCCAGCTTGGAATCGCCCCACAGTACTTGCAAGAGCTTTGTTGCTCCACTAGTATCCTAGACCACCGCCCCCTCCGCTCTGCACAGAAGGGATTGCTATTGGTCCCTTTTGCACGAACTGCAACGATGCAGCATAGAGCCTTTTCTGTGATCGGCCCAGTTGTGTGGAATGAGCTTCCACAGGAACTACGTCTACTTGCTGGGGTTATTACTGGAACATTTTTTACTAAACTCAAAACTGTCCTTTTTTGCCGTGCTAGAGTCGGGAGCGCTTCTGAGTAGTCGCCTTGAAGAAGCGCTATATAAATTCTTGAATGAATGAATGAATTATATCCTCTTTCCCTCTTTTCCCTTTTTTGATTCTTCCACATATTATAAGTCTAGTCTTAACCAAAATTGTCATTCTTCAAAATGTACAGTGTAATTTGTGACTGATATCCCTCTATCCCTCTTCAAAATGCATGGTCTTCCACTAAATGCACGGTCTATGCCAGAGTTGGGCTACGCATGAGGCCCTTGGGCTCCGTCCGGTCCCCGTTGACTTTTGAACCGGTCATTGAGATGTCTATTTTGTTAGCATTGTGCTTTGGAACCTTTAGTAAGTTTCTTTAATACATTTACCTTTTTATATAGCAAAGATACGTCGTCACAGTTAATAAACGTCCACGTGACAAGGGTGTCGTTCCAGCAGCAATAACCTTTTGATGAACAGAGCTAATGACGCAAGAATAGTGTTTGTCGAACAAAGACTTGTCGTCATAATGTATAATAAACATTATCCTAACAAGATGTCGCTAACCATATAGCTAATGACGTAACAATAATGTTGCAGACCAAGAAGCTCTCGTCATAATTATAGCCTAAAGCAATTTCACTATAGCGACGCGGAAAAAAATGTTTACAAAGCGAAGTCGTCACAAAATGATGTCACAATATGACGTCACAATAAATTATGATGTCCATGGATCAAATAATAATTAATAACAGCGTTATACGAAATTTAGCATGTGACGTATACTGATAGTGTTTGTAGAACAAAAGAGACGTCGTCACAATGAAAGTCCATCGCCCAGAACTAATAATGATTCTAATTGCACCATAGACTATTAGTATGCATATGATTTATAATTTTTTATGCATGAGTGTTAATTCAATTTCAATTTCAATTCAAATTGTCAGGAAGTGGTATGGATTCCTCTGAATTTTATTTCTCGTAGTTGTCGTCGTCGTCGTCACCATCGTCGTCGTCGTCATCATCATCATCATCATCCTCATCCTCGTAAATATCTAACATCATCATCATAATCATTGTCATCATCATCATAATCATCAGCATAGTCATCATCATCATCATCATCATCATCATCATCATCATTATCCTCCTCACCATCATCATCATCATCATCATCATCATCATCATCATCATCATCATCATCATCATCATCATCATCATCATCATGATCACATCTATCATCATCACAATCATCATCATCATCACCATCATCATCAACAGTAGCATAATCATCATCATCGTCATCATCGTCATCATCATCTTCGTCATATCTGTCATCATCATCCTCATCATTATCATCATAATCATCATCATAGTCATCATCATCATCATCATCATCATCATCATCATCATTATCGTCATCATCATATCTATCATCATCATCCTCATCATTATCATCATATCTATCATCATCATTATATTAATCATCATCATCACCACCATCTTCATCAGCAGCAGCATAATCATGCATTATCAGCTGCAGCGTCATTCATTCATTAACTCATTCATTCACTATATAGCACTGTATTCATTACAGCGCCCTTCAAAAATCTACCCAGAGGCGCTCTCAGTCACTGAAAAAGAAAAAAGACATGAGAGATTTATTAAACAAAGTTTAATTGGTCATACAAATGTAATAAATGCAGCTTTGAAGTGAAATCATTCCAGATGGATGGTCCCAACGCTCGATGGTACATACCATACGTATTCTATTTTGTGAATGGTACGTACGTATTTTAACGTACCCTATTTTAGGGTACGTAAACAATAATAAAATACGTTAGCCTCGTCATTGCTCAGTATAAGAATGTTCAATCACAACCCAGTATATAGTGTAGTGAATTGCTGAAATGCTGTATTGTAGGTCTGTTTATCCAGCATACATTGCACTTAATGCACTAATTAATGTCAGTTAGTCGGCTTAGTTCTGCTGCAGCACTTAAAAGTCCAACTCCGGGGAAAAGGTTGAACAGTTGTATTCAATTAGTTAAAACAGAAGAATTTATCGAATTAAATTTACTGTTACGCTACCGAAAATACCGATTTCAATGACGCATACTGCTGACGTCAAATTATACCTAATTATATACCTAATTATAGCCCAATCTTGACCCTAGTCTCAGTCAAAACTATCGACCAATCTCAAACCTATCTTTTCTGTCCAAGACTCTTGAAAGACTTGTGTCAATGCAACTTCTCTCCTACCTTGAGCAATCGGGACTCCTTCCATCCCACCAGTCTGGCTATAGGGCTAACCACTCCACGGAAACAGCCCTCCTCTCCATGCTTTCTGATATATACTCTGCTGTTGACAAGTCTCAAGTCACTCTTTTGGCTCTTTTCGACGTCTCTGCAGCCTTTGACATGGTTGATCATGAGATTCTATTGCAACGACTTGAAACCTCGTGCGGACTCCAGGGTTCTCCTCTTCTTTGGTTTCGGTCCTACTTGTCTGATCGCACCCAAATGATCATCTTTGGCGACTCTAGGACTCAGTGGGTCCCTGTTGTCTTGGGTGTTCCTCAGGGTTCTGTCCTAGGCCCACTCCTATTCATCCTTTACACGGCTGGTATTACCTCTCTTTTCCCTAGTAACTCTGCAACTGGTCACCTTTTCGCTGATGATGTCCAAGCCTATGTCCATGGACCCCCTTCTGCTCAACTCCTTCTTGCAAGTCGAATTGACGCTCTATCTCGAGATCTTCATCTGTGGATGTCGTCCAATCGTCTTTTCTTTGAACTCTTCCAAAACCCAGCTGATTTGGTTTGGCACTCCTAAGCAGCTTCAAAAACTCGACTATTCACTGCTCTCTCAAACTTTTCCTCACTTTAACTTCTCCTCCAGTGTTCGAGACCTAGGTGTCACCCTTGATAGTTCTCTTACCTTCACTGAGCACATTGCCAATCTTACTCGCTCTTCCTATTTCCAGCTAAGGCGTCTCAGGGCTATTCGCAAATCTGTCTCATCATCGATCTTTACCTCAATTGTGCATGCTTTTGTATGTTCCCGGATCGACTATTGCAACTCTGTCCTTATTGGACTGCCTAAGGTTCGCCTAGCTCCTCTGCAATCTGTACTCAATGCCGCTGCTAGGCTCATTGCCCGTCTTCCTCGATTCTCCCACATTTCTACATTCATGACTGAACAACTTCACTGGCTTCCACTCTCGGCCCGTATTCAATTTAAAGTCCTGATTTTGGTCCTTAAGTCTCAAATGGGTCTTGCTCCGAAGTATCTGTGTGATCAGATACACCGCCCCCTTTCTGCTACTTCACTGCGTCCTCTTAGGTCCTCTGATCGGCTTGACCTCTTTGTCCCCCGAGTCAGGACCGCCATGGCTCAATCCAGATCATTCGCCTGCATTGGTCCCTCCCTATGGAATGGGCTTCCCCCATCAGTTCGCTCTGCCATACTCTCTGGTAGTGTATCCTCGTCTTTCTCTCGTCTAAAAACTTGTCTTTTTTCTCGGAGTTAAACGCACTGGGAGCGCTTCTGAAAGGCTCGTGCTGCGAGAAGCGCTTTATAGGCCTAAATGGTCAGATAAGATAAGATAAGATAAGATAAGATAAGATAAGATAAGATAAGATACCTACATGTTGGGTATGGGTCGCCGAGTAAGCCATACAATTTTTTTTCGTGTATGGTACGTACCATACGCGTATTGTATTTTTTGAAAGGTACGTACGTATTTTAACGTATTCTATTTTAGGGTACGCGTACCCTCGAGCTATGATGGTCCTACAACAGAGAAAGCTCAGCGTTGCCTGGTAGCTATATTATAATCGAGCCCGTGGAACTAGGAGTTGCCCCTTCATAGCAGAGCGAAAAGCCTCATCGTCACCTCAAACACCACTGACCTGGAATACAAGACTTGCTGTAAAAAAAAACACCAGCCCTATCCAGGGCCAGGAGATGACGAACATCGTTGAAACTCGAGATTGCAGCCACTGTGTATGTATACTTGATTACTTGTCTATATGTTGGTGGGCGTGTATGCACATGAGTGTGTGTGTGTGTGCTTGTGTGTGTTTGTGTGTGTGTGTGTGTTTGATTGTATCATTGTGCGTATGTGTGTACGTGTGGGTGTTTGGAGGGTCGATTGGCCACGTGATCGGCAAATTCAATTCGCGCTTCCTGTTCACCGGGAAATTACGACGCGGGCAGCAGAGGGAACAAGACCGGCTCCGTCGTTGCTGCTGCTGTTACTGCTGCTGCTGCTGCTGCTGCTGCTGCTGCAGTTCTTCATCTTCTTCATCTTCTTTTTCTTTTTCGTTATTTTCTTCTTATGGCTGTCAGTCGACTTCCGCCGAACATACGACCACCGAACGAAACCGGAAGTGAAAATTTCTCCCGCGGTCGTTCGTCATCGTAACGACGTTATGCACCCATCCGTTCTTCCGTCCGTTCGTCCGTCCGTTCGTCCATCCGTTCGTCCATTCGTCCGTTCGTCCGTCCATCTGCCCGTTCGTCCGTTCGTCCGTCCATCCGTCCGTCCGTCCATCCGTCCGTCCATCCGTCCGTCCATCCGTCCATCCTTCCATCCGTCCGTCCGTCCATCCATCCATCCATCCATCCGTCCATCCGTCCATCCATCCATCCATCCGTCCGTCCATCCGTCCGTCCATCCGTCCATCCTTCCATCCGTCCATCCATCCATCCATCCATCCGTCCGTCCATCCATCCATCCGTCCGTCCATCCGTCCATCCTTCCATCCGTCCATCCATCCATCCATCCATCCGTCCATCCATCCATCCATCCGTCCGTCCATCCGTCCGTCCATCCGTCCATCCTTCCATCCGTCCATCCATCCATCCATCCATCCGTCCGTCCATCCATCCATCCGTCCGTCCATCCGTCCGTCCGTCGCCTGGGTGCGCTGCAGGGAGACTGTAGGGAGCGTCATCGAACGACTGACGATGACTTCGTTTTATTCGCTTCATTATGCAAACGAAGGCGATCGATACACGATGTGTAATGTCATTGGGAATTGCTGTAGCACCTTTACGTGCTGCATGTTAATACACCCAGAGCAGAAAGAAAGTTTGATGCTAGAGAGAATTGGTCAGTTGGTCAGTTAGACAGTTGGTCAATCGGTCAGCCTATTATTCAGTTGGTCAATCAATTGTTCGGTCAATCATAATAAACGCAGTCAATCGGTTGGCTGGTCGAAAATAAGCTAGTCAATCAATGTGCTGGTCAGCCAGCAAGTCAGTCAGTCAGTCAGTTAATCGGCTGGCTGGTCTTTCGGCCAGTCAGTCAATAAGTCAGTCAGCCATTTTGTCCGTTATTTATCTATTCAGTCAATCAATCGGTCTGTAGATCAGTCGTCAGTCAGTCAACCAGTCAATTGACTGATCTTTCGAACAGTCATATAATGAGTCAATCGGTCTTTTTTCAGTCAGTCAATTAATCTGTAGGCCAGTCAGTCGGTCAGTTAGTCAGTCTGTTGGTCCATCCGTCGGTCTGTCGATCGACGTTATGTGACTTTCGTTGACAAGTCGACATGTCTCACCCTCTGCTCATGAGCATCTTCGTCTTTCTGAGACTTTCTCGATGAGCGTCGATCAGAATTCAAGATTCGAGATTGGTCAATAGTTGTATGGCAATGCTTTCGCAATCTATAGAACCGGATTCCTCAACAGTCCGGCAGTAAATCACATGTCTGTATGTCTGTCTGTCTTGTCAAATTGTCTGTCTGTCTGCCTGTCTGTCTGTCTTTATGTCTGTCTGTCTTCTGTCTGTGTATCTATCTGTCTGTCTGTCTGTCTGTCTGTCTGTCTGTCTGTCTGTCTGTCTGTCCACAAGCACCATCAAATTTCGAAGGTCCTTACATATATATACACATATATACATATTACATATATATATATATATTCCAAAGCCAGAGTCTGCAATTGTTGTGTCCTGAATTCACTTTCTCTAATTTCGTTCGGCCAACGACGACGAAGAACTTGTTCTGTTATTTTCATCTCCTCCATGCATCTCAATTGCGTCTTTATTTGCCGAATTAGACGCTCTTTAATTCTCTCTAAGAGATTTTCCAGCCCCAATTAGAGACTGCTTCCTTCCCGCGACAATGAAACTCAAAGCCAGCCGAGCGCTGTCACTAAAAAAAGCGATGAATCTTCGCCGGTGGCCTTTTGCCCTGACCGGAAGTGCATGCCCAGCCGTCTTTCTTTGACGTCATTTCCGGCTTGACGATGAAGAATGAAAGTCTTCTGGTCCTAGACCGTATACGACATCCAGGCAATAAGTCGACGTTTATAGATGACCCACCGCGGAAATAGCTTTTTGCGGTACTTTAAATGATTCGTTGGCTAAAACGGATGTCGGCTCGCTGTGGCTGAATAGATTTCTATGCTGTTGCCGAATCCTTCCGATTCAATTGTTCCAGAATACATTGGTAATTGTAACCGTAATTGCAAATTTGTATAGCGCCATTAAAAAAGAGAAACTCTCTATAGAGGCTGTTCTGAGCTCAGTACAACGAAACCGCGATCCAATAAAATGGCATCCAAGTGCTTTCAGGAAATTGGGAAGGCACCCTTTGATAGGTGGCATAGGTGCCATGCATGTAGATGGCATAGGTAGAATAGGTGGCATATAGGTGGCATATAGGTGGCATATGGTAATGATGTATGGTAGTGTAGGGTAGAGTAGGGTAGGGTAAGGTAGGATAGGATAGGATAGGATAGGATAGGATAGGATAGGATAGGATAGGATAGGGTATACGGTAGGATATGGTAGAGTATGGTAGGGTAAGGTATGGTAGGATAGGTAGGGTAGGGTAGGGTAGGGTAGGGTAGGGTAGGGTAGGGTAGGGTAGGGTAGGGTAGGGTAGGGTAGGGTAGGGTAGGGTAGGGTAGGGTAGGGTAGGGTAGGGTAGGGTAGGGTAGGGTAGGGTAGGTATGGTATGGTATGGTATGGTATGGTATGGTATGGTATGGTATGGTATGGTATGGTATGGTATGGTAGGGTAGGGTCGGGTAGGATAGGGTAGGGTAGGGTATGTTCGGGCATAGCAAAATACTTTGGCCTGCAGCAGCTGTCAATCCCTTGCAAATAACCATTGTAACTGACTACATTCTTACCACATAAATCCATATATCACCCAAATAAGGCGTGGAAATTGTAGCTCCGCGTCGCCAGCATTTTATCAATCATTGCCTTCTATTTCCAGCTCGAAGCGCCTGTTGCTTCTGGCACTTTTTCCGTTTTCCACTGCATACAGAACAGGGATTCCACTCATAGCTTTTTCCTCATAGATCTAGATTTTTTCGTCTTAATCTAGGTTTCTAGATTTTTTTGTCGAGATCTAGGTTTTTTCTACGGCGGATTTTCTTACATTTTCCCCGAAATCTAGACATTTTTCGTGAAAAATGTACGAAACAGTAGTAAAAAAGAGAAAGATTTAAGGAAAATTTCTGATTTTAGAGCGAATTATGTTATTTTTAAAGTCATCAGTAAATTTGAAAGCAGAAACAGAAATTTTTCGGAACCTGAAAGACTAAAAAAAAGTCGTCAGAAATTTCAAGCCCGAAAATTCAATGTTTTTAAAAAATTCGATATAGTCTTTTCTGCCTTTTTTCGGTCGGATCTGACCTTTTTTTTAAATCAGAGTGGCATCCCTGATACTGATGACTACTATTCTGACAGACGATTATTATGATCATCATCTGATTGACAGACTATTCATCACCCACTGACACCAATCAGTGCATTTGAAATGACGTTTCGTGGCACATCTCTGTCGGGAATTGTTACGTGACGCTGTCACTTTCTTATCAGCTTAGTGCATGCATCGATACAATGTCAGAAATTTAATAAATATTGGTTCTTTAACTGTTGTCTGTAGATTTCGCACATTTTTTGACTGCGTGGATAACAATAATATTTGAGTTGTGACTTAAGAAAATCTTTTTTTTACTTTTTAGTGCGCAATGTTTCTGAATCGAAAAAAAGTGGGTGGACTCACTAATAGTGATATAACTTTTGTTCTGTTTGAAATATTTTGAAAAAGTCGGGGCATCGTGTTTAAATGTCAATTGCCTTTAAGCCTGTAAAATTTGATTTAAAAATTCGCACTTTTGACCCGGATATTGGCAAAAAATAGTAGGGGCAGGGCTGTTTTTAAGGAATTTTTAGAACTGCACATGTCTTCTCTTTTTTCTCATCCTCCATGGTAAATTACTCCCAATCTGAGGAAAATGAACTATTTTTTACTAGTTTTAACTGCATGGAACTGTGACGGAAGTGCTTCTACAACTGCACGAATCCATTTAGAACTGCACATTTTTTGTAGAACTGCACGTTAAAAAAAGCCCTGAGTAGAGGTCTTTTTTATGGCTCGCCGTGTATATGCCGCATCTCATACAATAATTAAATCATTTCTATGCATTATTATCGTATTCACGATTTCACATGCATATAAGTAGCCTACCTAACATTCTATTTTTACGCCAATTCGTGTATGTAGTCTATTATATATACATATATAATTATATATATATATATATATATATATATATATATATATATATATGGCATATTGGTATGCCGTCGAGTAAACTGCGACTGTCAAAAAATGACATTATCTGAGGAATAGATGCGATCGCAAGATGGACATGCGCAGACGTGACCGTTTCTCATTTCCGGTTATGGCAGCCGAAGGTGGCGCGAAAACTCATGAAACGTTCCATTGGGACTGGTTAGCGCAGTTGCAAAGGGGCCATCACCTTCTATTATTGGACGCCATCGTATACTCCCCACGCGACGTCAATAGTTAATGGAGAAGAGAACGGATTGTGATGACACCCGTGTCAGCAGCAGTAACAGATTTCGACACATCCGGTGGATCATGAAGGCTGAGGCGCCCCCTTCCGTTAAATAT
The DNA here is from genome assembly GCA_949752735.1 of Lumbricus terrestris. NCBI lineage: Eukaryota > Metazoa > Annelida > Clitellata > Crassiclitellata > Lumbricidae > Lumbricus > Lumbricus terrestris. The sequence goes on from CATKHU010000065.1 coordinate 97,466, forward strand.
TCGTTCAACTATTCGTTCGTTACTTAGTTCTGCTGATACAGTAATCGTTCGTTCTTCTTCCACGATTTTATATCGATTGAATGACGTCACTGCGAACGATTTCTAAATTGCGTTTGTTCTCGTCTTTGTGCTTTTCGATCGATTCGTTCGTTTGTTCGTTTGTGCGTTCGTTGCATCCAACATACAATCAACCGTATAGAAGAATTTATGGTATATGTGCTTCCGCGAATTCATCCATTCGTCCATTCATCGGTCCATCTGTTCACCAATTCATCCATCCATTAATCCATCCATCCATGCATCCACCCCTACATCCATCCGTCCGTCCATGCATCCATCCATACATCCATCCGTCCGTCCATCCATCCATCCATCCATCCATACATTCATCCATCCATCCATCCATCGGCTTATCCATCCGTCCGTCCATCTATCCATCCGTCCATCCATCTAATCATTCATCCATCTATCTATGCGGTCCAGAGTGCATCAGTCCATCCATCCGCCCATCCATCCATTGATCCATCCATCCATACATTCATCCATCCCATCCACCCGTCCACCCATCAATCCATCCATCAATCTAGCTATCTATGTATCCGTTTCCTCCATACATCCATCCATCCGCCTCTCCGTTCTTTCATCCATTTTTGTACTCAACCATCTATGCCCGTTCGTTCATCCATCCTGTCATCCGCTTAGTCGCTCATTCATTCATTCATTCATTCATTCATTCATTCACCGTTTGATCATTCGCTCATCCGTTATTTAATCATGAGCAAACTCTTTTGTAACAGACTATATAAGCATAAACTGATCCTATATTTGTCGTAAATGTATGTGTGCATTGGGATGTGCGTGTGGAAGGGTGGCGTATCGGAGTGGGTGTGTGTGCTCAAGGGTGGTCTCAGGGCTCAGGGATTAACCGACGGACTGACCGTCCTCATACCCTCCATCCCCACTCTTTGAAGCGGGGCATCGTTTTTATCCCCCTCGGGTCCACGTCGGATAATAGGATCGAAAACAGAGTGCATTCCATTGCCAAACAACCACGACAGACAGAAACGGACAAGAGACAGGCCAGTAATGCAAAGAAACAGACAAACACAGACAGACATAGGCAGACAGATACAGACAGACACAGGCAGACAGACATAGACAAGCACACAGACACAGGCAGACATAGACAGAAACACACAAAGACACACAGGACTGTTTTAAAGGAATTTTTAGAACTGCACATCCTCTTCTCTCCTTTCTCATACTCCATGGTAAATTACTCCCAATCTGAGGAAAATGACCTGTTTTTTCTAGTTTTAACTGCACGGAACGTGACGGAAGTGCTTCTACAACTGCACGAATCCATTTAGAACTGCACATTTTGTGTAGAACTGCACGTTAAAAAAGCCCTGCAGACACAGGTAGACAGATACAGATGTAGATGTACAGAATTAGAGACATACTCTCAAACGGATTGATACTCATACGTGCATACATACGTACATACATACGTACATACGTACATACATACATACATACATACATACATACATACATACATACATACATACATACATGCAGACAGACAGACAGACAGACAAGTACACTGGATTTCTGAGGCAGACGAAGATACGATGTACCACGTGATCTGAGAAGCATTTCGTCGAATGATCTTGCTTCGTTTAGCAGCAGCTGCTGCAGCCGTCCTCTGATTCCAATGTCCACTCAGTGGTCAGCGATGGTCAGCAGTGGTCAGTGGTGGTCAATAATGCGAGACTGCAACCATGATAGTACAGTTGTCGACATGTTTCATGCTCCTAC
>CATKHU010000066.1:0-18347 GCA_949752735.1 Lumbricus terrestris
AGCCTGGATTGCCCGGGAATTCATATCATTAGAAACATGAACTTCATCTGCTAAAGTTTTCTTTCTCTAGTACTCTACTGACGTGTTTGTGTAAATGCCCTAACGCTTAAACATTGGGGGGGGACAAATGCATGGGCCGTCCCCCCCAACGCCTCCATTGGGGGGGACCGTCCCCCCTGTCCCCCCCTAGGTCTCCGCCACTGCGCCTACGCCACAGAAATTAACCCTCTTTTGTGAATAAGGCAAAGCCTTTCTTCCCAGATCAGTTGGCTAATTTGAGCCCAGTTAAGAATTTTCAGCATAAATTATGAATAATGAATGCTTTCTGGATAGCACTTATGACTAAGACAATTTCCTTAGATAATATTCCTTCAGCGTTCTACATTTTAACACGGCGCTACATAGGCCTAGTTGTTTTTCTTAAATACGACTTCTTCATAAAAATGTATCTTTTTAATCAATCCAGCTTTCATTCAATAATAATCCTTTTAATCAATCCAGCTTCCATTTAATAAGAATTATTTTCGTCAACCCAATTTGTGTGCGACCAAATTACGCTAAGACGCATGGTACAGTGTATGAGCCTATGGCGAGTAATTTAGTTCGCTAAAGCTATGGTTTAGCGCAGCCTATACCAAGAAAAACCTATAGACTTAACCGTAACCTAATAATTCTGTCAATTGCTCAACTACAATGTCAGCCCTTGAAGCTCATCGATCTCTAGCGACATCTTGTGACTGAACGTTTCTTTCTGTCGACATTACCTTATCTATAAGCAGGGCTTAAAGTGTGGATGGACGGTCATGGACGGCGTCCAGGCACTCATTTTCAAATCTGAACGCCGTCCTGCCACTTATTCGGACATCAGAGCCATGGAATAGTGACGGCGTCCAGGCAATTCTTTTCTACACCTTAGCCCACTGTCTATAAGATTTAAAATTGTGCGACTCGAGTTTAGAGATGATAACAATATCAAGATCGTGGAATTTGCATATACGGAAATTCCACCATAGTTATAGTCTGCAATGATTTAGGTCACATCTTACTGTTACAGCCTATGGCTGCACGAATCGTTGATCCAATGACCTAAACTACGCAGCAGTTATCTTAGTCTACTTGGTGCTAAGTGGTGCTAAGAAGGTCAGGAGAGTTATACATGTAGATTCGTCTCGATAATTACAAAACTTGTCCTGTTCAATTATATTGACCATCTGCTGATCATCGAGATCAGATTGTTTTACTGGCTTTCGCTGGGTGACGCCACTTCCAACAAATACTTTAGGTGGATGTGTTCGCGCGTTCCAAAGATTCGAGAATGATATTAAATTTCATATGCCTAGCTATTCAAGTGAAGCCGCCGAGAGGGGAGGAAAGGGCAGCGACAACAACAACATTTAGAATCCCAAACTATAGGCCTATGGCTAAATATAGAAAAGCTGAGGATTTTTCCTTTAAAAATAGAATTTTGCAGACAAAGCTAACTACAAACAGTTTGAGCTTCAAGCAGCAACTGTATACATTTTTAGTGTTGCATATTATAAACCTAATATGCCGTAGCCGCACAGTACTGCTTAGAGGCCCACAAGGGCGGATCCAGGAATTTTCGAAGGGGGGGGCCAAAAAATTTTTGGGCTGGGGTCGGAAATTTTTTCGTTGATCTTTCGCCGAAAAATCTGATGAACTTTTTTAGTGGTTTTTGGCCGAAACCAGAGTTTAATTTAGCCCCCACCTCTGGGGGAATTGAGGTTTTCGGAGGGGTAGATATTTGACCGTCTGAAGACAATCATGAGGCGCGCAGCGCCGATAGTGGTAGGGGAGGGGTGTGGGGAGGGGATATGCCCCTCCCCACCAGAAACTTTTTGAATTTTCACATTGCAATGGTAGCATTTTAAGCTGTTATCTTAACAAATTAGCTGTACTTTTCAGTGCTTGTAAGAGTGCCATAAGGTCTCAATAAATATAGACTTTACTTAAAAACTTCTTTCCCGAAAACTAGATGTTCTTTTTTAAGTAATCCGCCGGAAATCTTCAAAAAAGGTGTTCAATTTAGCATCCCAAAAACTGATGACTTTTTAAGACTAGAATAAATAAAATACTTCCGGTACGTGACTTTTTGGCGCCGCCGTTTGCTTGAACAATTGAAGCTGAAAGGAGATTTTTTTGCCGGTGAAATAGAAGCTGGATTTTTTAAACAAATGCTTTATTTAATAACAAATTATAAGACATGTGAGGTAGCAGACTAATAAAGTACAAGCGATCAAAGCAGAGGATGTCACATCGAATGATTGAAAAAACAGGCCCGCCAAAGAGAGAAAGTCCCGCTAAGACTGGGCCTATTTAGCTTAGTATAGAAATAAGAACTTTGAGATGACATAAGATTTTAGCACGATAGATCGAGGAAATACAGACTTTAGTGACAACAATGAATATGGTGTATTAAAGACAAAAGCGACAGTTCTTTTAAAAAGTCCATTGTTTTGAAATGTCCAAAATTGCAATTATAATAAAAAGGTGTGCAACTGCAAATGTCTGCCAACACTAAAGAAGGTGTGCAATTGCCAATTTTTGCCAACACTAAAGAAGGTGTCCAATTGCCAATTTCTGCCAACACTAAAGAAGGTGTGCAAATGCCAATTTTTGCCAACACTTAAAAAGGTGTGTAATTGCCAATTTTTTAGAAACCTAAACAAATCCATTGGTTCGAATTGTTCATTATTGCAATTGTAATATAAAGGTGTCCCACTGCAAATGTGTGCCAACAGTAAAGAAGGTGTGCAATTGCCAATTTCTGCCAACACTAAAGAAGGTGTGCTATGGCCAATTTTTTAGAAACCTAAAGAAATCCATTGGTTCGAATTGTTCATTATTGCAATTATAATATAAAGGTGTCCCACTGCAAATGTGTGCCAACAGTAAAGAAGGTGTGCAATTGCCAATTTTTGCCAACACTAAAAAAGGTGTGTAATTGCCAATTTTTTAGAAACCTAAACAAATCCATTGGTTCGAATTGTTCATTATTGCAATTGTAATATAAAGGTGTGCAAGTAAAATTATGATGCTTTAAAGCACACTGCTGTTGTACAAAAAAGTTGTGCAATTGCACACCTTCTTTAGTGTTGGCACACATTTGCAGTGGGACACCTTTTTATTATAATTGCAATAATGAACAATTCGAACCATTGGATTTGTTTAGGTTTAGCAAAAATTGGCAATTACACACCTTCTTTAGTGTTGGCAAAAATTGGCAATTGCACACCTTCTTTAGTGTTGGCAAAAATTGGCCATAGCACACCTTCTTTAGTGTTGGCAAAAATTGGCCATAGCACACCTTCTTTAGTGTTGGCAAAAATTGGCAATTGCACACCTTCTTTAGTGTTGGCACACATTTGCAGTGGGACACCTTTTTATTATAATTGCAATAATGAACAATTCGAACCAATGGTAAATTACTTCTAAAGGGAGGACAATGATATTTTGGCTAGTTTTAACTGTACGTAAGTGCTTCTACAAATGCACAAATTCGATTACAAATGCACATTTTGTGTATAGCTGCACGTTAAAAAAGCCCTGCCGGGTACCCGGCTAATGTTCTAATATAGCGGCAGTTTTCTGATTTTATTGAATGCCAGATACGATTGCAACAATTATTATTCAAAAGCTTAACTACATGTACATCATGTGACCACATTGACTATAGGCCTACTCACTGCCATACCATATAACAATTAAGGAAGTTTTATTACATTTCGACAAAAAATACTTAACATCAGATTTTTGAACACAGACAAACATACTTTTGCTTAAATCGGAGTTGGATTGTTCATCAATGCAACCCTAGTTTAAGGAAGAACATTTTCAGCAATCCAGCTCCAATGAAATTTAATTGTGGTATTACCTAATACGAATAAAAACCAGCTTTGACCCTTTCAGATCAAGTGAGGAGTGTACGTCGAACATACATTCTGAGCTATTTCGGGCATAACTTTTGAACGGCGTGGAATATCATCACAAAATTTAACTCAAAATGTGCGTAAATGAACCGCCTAAAATTACCTACAATTTGATAATTTTTATACTTTAGAATGAGGGAGAAAAAAATTCCGGCGCCAAAACGTCCGGCGCCAAAACGGCGGTGCCAAAACGGCGGCGCCAAAAAGTCCGGCGCCAAAACGGCGGCGCCAAAACGTCCTGCTTCGCGAATAACATACATTCCATGCCATAAATCATAGTTGGATACTGTTGAAAGATTGTTTCATTTCGATGCTTTATATAAAGACAATGCAATTGCGTGAGAGACTTAGATTGGATTTTAATTACATTTACACAGTATTTTTATTATAGGTTTTAATTACATTTATACATTAATTCTCCTGTGCATGACTGACACCCTGAAATTTTTTTGCTCCACCATGGATGGGGGGGGCCACGTCCCATGGTGATTTGAAATGGGGGGGGCCATGGCCGGATTGGCCCCCCCCTGGATCCGCCCTTGGAGGCCCAGAATTTCTCGACAGCCCTGTAATCGAGGTCATAGTTATTAGTGTAGGCTACACGGATGTATTTTTCTGTAGGAAATGTAGCCTACGGAATCGACCTTCTCATGTTGAAAATAATTTGACCGGGGGAGATTTTTCGATATCGATGACAGTTTGAATTACAATTTTATAGAACAGACTACAGATTGCAACATAAGCTTAATATTATTTTAAGTGATTTAAAAGATTATTGTTTCGCTAACTACCACCCTGTCTCTATAGCATAAGGATATTAATAAGATATTAATAGGCCTAATTCATTATTCAGAGAGCGTTTCTCTTCCGCCTGCACAGTGCAGAAAAGCATAAATTTAAGATTAAAGTCGTTCGTCTTTATTCCAAAGGTGGCGCTACCAGTTAATGGCGCCACCTCTCGAATGACACAGACGAACCATAGGAATATGATTACTTCGCTAATTTAAGCGCTATATAAATGACACGAATGAATCGATGAGTGAATCGATTGAATGAATGAGTTATAATTAGACTCCGATTAGTTTACATTATTTTTGCTTTGAATACACACACCGAGTTATCGAATAGGCCTATATTCGGATAATAGGCATAAGATATAATTATAGGCTAAGCCTACGTCTATCTTTTCATTCTGACAAGCAGAGACCAATTAGGGCTATTTGACAGTTTGAAATAGGCCTACATTCAGAGTATAAGTTACAACTTTAGGCAATAAACTGCTGATGCGACAATATGCGATTTACATTTCAATAGTCATGGTGATTGCACCATAGTCTATTATTATTCAGCTATAATTTTTTTTAAACCGAATCAATAACGTGAGATCCTTCAGCACAGCCGCAATTTAATTTCTCAATGATCACCATGCACACGTCATTCGATGATTTGAGGTCCACGTGTAGGCCAGGCCAATGGACCGCGCTAGCCTAGGATTCAATCTCTTAAATAAGCCGCCTTCGGCAAGCGACCGCGGTCGCCCTAGCTATAACGAGGCGCTTAATTGGGACGCACTGGCTGTTTTCTGCCAGTGCCAGTCCCACAGCTGGATAAAGGAGGAGGGCGACACTAATCATCTTTGATATTAATTTTATGGCATTGTCGTTAGCCTAAGCATGTAACTTATGTAGGCTTACAAGCAGCCTGTAGGTCTAGTCTTCAGTGAAACGTTGTCAACTGTTAGAATCTGCCACATTATTCCAAGAATTTTCAAGCAGGAACAATTAAAGAGCCAAGGCTTCTTGAATGTAATGTAAATATTCGAGAATTTCTCAGCGCCCACAAAAGCCACGTCAGGGAGACCAGCTTATTCACCGGCGCTATATCAAATCAAGTCCGCAATTATAGCCAGAGCTGCCTTTTTTGTTCCGGTGCCAGGTCAAAATCTGGGGAGGTCAAGCCGTGTGGGGCTCAATTAGGCCTAATAATAATTATAATTTTCATAGAGACATAGGCCTATTGGCCTATGGCCCACATGAGTCCAAACGATTGCTTGACGTACGTAGGCCTACGTACGTGTCTTGTATTTTAATAGCGTAGGTTCACGTCATTCATGTGCGAAGTCACAACTATACAGGCATGCGACCGTATGCCTATTCAGGTTTGAGTAAGACCATCATCAATCACCTGTGTTCCAATACAAAACGTATTTTTACAATGACGACTCAGCATGGCATCATTGGCATGACTTTAGAAAACCATTCTTCTCATCGTTGCTCGGGGACAGACTTGCCAGAAATTTTGCACTGCCAATAATTTAATTCGTAGGCCTACATAAAATAATCCCACGCGCTGGTAGGCTATGCTACAATGAAGTAGGCCTACTTGTAAGACTGGCTTTGCTTTGCCCACGGTTGCGCCTTGGTTAGATAGCGTAAGACGACGTAGCCAGAAAGACGGGGGTTTCCATTTGGTTTTCTTCCGGTGCTAATGACTAAAAAGCAGAATTTACGTGGTGTGACAAATTTTTGAAATTATTCATCACGTGGTTTTGAAACAGGAACTCAAATAACAGCGCCAGACATTATATATAGTCATAAACAACTTACATGCAGTCAACGGCCATAATATCTAGGTAAACAGATTCATTGACCTGTTAATTATTTAAAATTAATATTATGATCATACACTGAACGTAATGGGGACAGAGGAAGCCAAGGCTTTGTGTGTGGATTGATCTTAGAGGGAGGGGCATACCCACATTATAGCTAAGCCTATAAGAATTGCAGAACAATAGGCAGGCGGAGTGCAAGAAGACTTTTAACTGTGGGCTATAATAGAATTCTGAAACCTCCTGCAATTAACAGATTCCTAATTTATTGCGTCAAGTATATTAATTATATCCCTGTTGTATGTTATGTCACATATCACATTCATCGTCATACAGATGAGTTAGATCTAAAGTGCGTATACATAAGACCCGCTCTATAGACCTATGAATATGGAATGGACTTCCACCATCAGTTCGCTATCGATCCGTCAGCTTCTCTGAGAGGCTAATCTTTCCTCGTCATTCTCTCTCGCCATAATTCCTGCATTTTCCTTCGGGGTTGATCGCACCGAGAGAAGCGCCTCACAAAATAACGGTAATATACAATACAATACAAAACAAAATGAATAGTCCGGACCATATTTGACCAATTGTAGCGAACCAGGTTGCTACAAGCTACCTTACTTATTTACTTAAGTAAGGCCGCTATTTCTATTACGAATTCATGGGTGCTATGCTTAGCACTGATCGATGCGGTCATCGCTATTTTTAGCTTCCCATGCATTTTTCAATGGAACTTTCCACCACCTGCGATTTTTGATTGGTTAGACATCACGCGATGTTTTAGGCGCCAAAAAGCGCTCTCTTGCGGCAAATTAACGCGCAAACCTTGAGTCGGGCCGCAGAGTTGAATCGTGTAAGACCTATGCTGGTGGAAATCGTGAATCGTGGTGAAATTGATGGTATTTTCGATTCTGGCAAGTTTTCTCAGGTAGAAGACGAGGTTCTTCCGATGTCTTGTGAATCGATGTGTAATTACGAAGATTTCCGGCAACGATTAAATTAATAATACGCTTCCTACGGAGAAATTCTGGCATCGGCCGACGACTCAATAACTTTCTACAGGACGGAAAACGGTGGATCGGCTGTCCTAAAATATCAATGGGAACAGGGAAGTATAGGCAACCTAATCTATAGAGCTCGAACCTGAACTAAGTGTAATTAGATAAAACTTGTATCGCTATTTTGGTGCCAATATTAGTTGTGGTGTATTCAGTCTGTGAACTGATCGGATAGGTGTGAAATAGTCAGTCTGTGAACTGATCTGATAAAACTTAAGCTAGTCAAGGGACATAAGCGTTTTAGGAAGGCCTTAATAGTGAATCTTTAATATTGTTTCTATTTTATCGGCTGTGTAAATAATTGCTAATGAACGACAGACAGTCGCTTGATTAATTCTACAATAAATGAAACTTAAATAGAGAACTGTGAAGTGATTTCTGCTATCGAATTATAATGGACTCCGACGGAGAAACGGACAGTGTCTTAGGGACAGGACAGGAGGATGATGAGATATGTCCGAGAGAAACCCTTGAGTTGGGGACTACAGACAATACTGATGACTTAGACCCTGCTGTATTACAGAAGCAAATGACTACAACAGAACAGTTTATGGAGCGCCAGAGTAGCATTTTAATCGGTCTAGCCGAAGAGCTGAATCTAGTTTCCATGCAGCAAGCCCAATTAAGTTCCCGCCAGAAAGAATGTGAAACAATGGTGAAGTCGGTAGCTGAAGGTAAAGTGGGTGATGGAGCTTGGGGAAAAGTTGAGGAATCGAACCCAGATAAGCACCCATTTAGTGGGGCTGTTGTGAGCTTAACAGCCACCGCTGACATATGTCCAATATCGGCCCATCCTGAGGAATTTGGTAACCAGAGAAGCTCACACCCTAGGTTAGGATTCGAACCCGCTACCATTGACACCAAAACCCTTGACCTAGGACTCAGCTTTCCTCAACCGCGCTTAAGGGGGCGCGCAACAGTAGAGCCCATTAATTTGGGGGTGGAAACGGTAGGACAGGCGGCGCCCCCGCGCGTCACAATTGGTTCCAGCAAGTGGGATGAAGCTACAAAAGGTCATGGGTCAGAGGGTAAAATAATAATGGATCCCAGATTTGGTAGAACAGAAGATTTATGGGAAGAAGTGGAAAATGGAAAAGAAAATTTTTCACAAGATGATCCAAGAAGAATGGATGTACAGATGAAATACTTTGGTGCTAGACCAAAGGATTTACAAGGTCAAGGTCAAAAGGTAAATGATTTACAAGGTCAAGGTCAAGGTCAAAGAGTAAATACAACTGACATGTTGCATGGTCAAGCAATGTATTATTATGATACAAATGTTTTGTATAGAGATTTTGACTTTGAAAATTACATGCGTCGAAAACAAGATAAATTAGTTAGAATTGGAATCGAAAATAAATCTGAAGACGATGATTCAGAAGTTACCGACTTGCGAGCGCTACATAAATTCGAACTGGAAACAAAAGCGTTAGGCGTTCGGCAAAAAGATAGTAAAACTTGTACTAATCCTAGATTTGTAGTTTCAGATGGAAAAATGGGGGATTCTTCGTTGCTGAGCGACGACCACGTGGGAACATGGGATGCACATCCTCATCGGTCATCAGCGACTGCTACCCCATGGGCTGCCACCTTCCCCCCCTCGTCGGTTCCTGAAACAGAAAAATCCCGGTCACCGAGTAAAACGCTGTCACAAGTGACCGCTTCAGTCACCTCTGCTGCTTCTGATGTCCTGTTCTGCGAGTCTAAAACAGAACCCGGAAGAATCCTTCCAGTCTTCGCATCAGTTCCTCAGATGTTCGCGTACACATCTGCTCCGAGTCGACCGATCATGGCCATGGTGTCCCTGTCGTCGGAAACTCGAGTCACGCACAGCAATGAATACATACATTGGGCAACAGGTCAGCCCATGTATGCGCCATACAGTCAGAAGATGGTTCCACCTGTTCCAGTCTTCCCTGTCTACGCGGAAGCATTTTCTCTTCCGATCCAGATGCAACCGTGGCCCATGACGAGCACAGTTCTGGGAAACTCTGCCAAGGTCATGCAACTGCATCCATCGTCAGAAAAGCTCAGCTTAGCCAGTGTGAACTGTCAAGATAACTGTCTGAAAATAGCTGAAGGAAAGACAGTCAGTCTTTCTTTCCCAGCAGTGCAAGTTGCTGCTGAAAGTCGAGCATCAACTGGTGGCACGGTAACGCCATCAACCAACACAGAACAAGAAAAAGCTGCCGAGAAAGTTCAGACTTCAGCTGCCGATTCAACAAGAGAGAAGGTGAGATCGCACATGAAACTAGGTCATTATAATGGAAAAACGTCGGTAGAGGTGTTCCTAAAAAAATTTGAGGTGTGTTCCAAGAACAACCAATGGACAGAAGACGAAAAACTAGCACAACTGACCTGCGCACTGGACGAACCTGTAGATCAACTTCTCTATGAATTTGACTCTGACACAATCACCACATGCGCCGACTTGATGGACAGGTTGAGGCTAAGACATGGGAGCACTGACCAAACGGTTTTGTACCAGACTCAACTAAGTGCTCGCAGACAGAAGGTAGGAGAAGATCTGGGTTCTTTAGTCCAAGACATAAGACGATTAATGATTCTGGCATTTCCAGGACCGAGGTCAACACACAGTGAAACTATAGCGATCAAAGCTTTCCTTGATGCCTTACGAGATAAAGAGCTAGCCTTAAAAGTGAGAGAGAGGGAACCGGTCACCCTAGACAATGCATACAAAACGGCCATGAGACTGGAAGGCTACCGCAGAGCTGATGAAGATGGCATGGACCGCCAAGAACGACGTCCAGGCCGAGTCAAAATTGTGAAGGAAAGTAATGAAACGGAAGATTGTGATACGAAAGAATTTCGCGAAGACATCGCCCGTCAATTAAAGCAATTGAGTGACAGAATGGACTGCTTGCTAAATACTCCATCGACCGAAAGACACTATCCGCCATGGCAACCGCAACGCACCTCTTCAGCATGGAGAGGCACAAACTATAGGAATCAACGATGGAGTCAGAAACCGAATGAAAACTACCGAAGAACAACTCCTGACAACCGACGCTGCTTCGAGTGCAACCAGGTTGGACATTTGGCCCGGGTTTGTCCTCGCAGAATAATCTCTTCGTCAACTGGAGAGCAAGATGAACCTGAAGGACCTGGGGTGAGTAACGCTAGACATGTAAAAGGAAACAGTGACGCTTATCTGTCTGTGACAATTAGAGGAAAGAAATTGCTAGCTTTGTTAGACTCTGGCAGTGAAATGACATTATGCCCTGCGTCGCTAGTGGATCCGGCGGAAATCAAAGGCTCCAGTCAACTGTTGCAAGCTGCTAATGGGTCTGCAATTCGGGTACTGGGGGAGACTGTACTGAAACTGAAAATTGAAGATCAGGCCTTCGAAATTCCTTGCTTGGTAACTGAGCAGGTTACTGAACTGATTCTCGGTCTCTCTTGGATGGTGAAAGAAAATGTCATGTGGCATATGGGGAAAAGATGGGTCCTCGTGCGGAACTTCTGGTTCACCGTTCATGGTAAAACCCGTTCAGGACTATGTCGTAAAATAATCGTTTCTCGTGATGTTCAAGTGCCATCAAATAGTGAAATGGACATAACGACACATGCAGTATTACCAAACCTGAAGGCGGTAACCACCCAATGGGCTGTCAGACCTCAACTGTTGGACTCCGGGCTCATTCTAGCAGGGACCCTGCTCCCACACCGGACTTTTGATCTGCCACTCAGAGTCATGAATCCGACCAGTCGACCCATCTGGATAAAGAGAGGAATCCAATGCACCGCCGAACCGGTTATCGTAGCAGACGAAGAGCCGCTTGCAACGACCGATTCCGCTTGTGCAGTCATCACTGAGACATCGAGGAAGCAAACCGAAGAGGATGTTACCGAGATTCTGGCCCCGCTATGGGAAGAGATTGCAGCTGATGTGCCGGAGGGAGTACAGCAAAGATTACAGGCAATCATCTTAGAAAATCAGAAGGCCTTCTCCTTAAATGAATGGGACTTGGGTTTCACCGATGCGATTCAACACGAGATTGAGACGGGGACCGAAAGCCCTGTTAGACAATCGCTGCGGCGGCAACCCATGTCCGTACTACCTACCATCGACGAACAAGTAAATCAAATGTTGCAGCAAAGACTCATTGAACCCTCCGCTTCCGCTTGGGCTAGCAATGTGGTTATGGTCACGAAGAAAGACGGTACCCCGAGGTTTTGTGTGGACTACCGCGCGGTGAACACTAAAACCCGGAAGGACGCCTACCCCCTTCCCCTCATAGGCGAAAGTCTTGACGCTTTGGCCGGGGCAAGGTGGTTTAGCACTTTCGACCTCCGGGCGGGTTACCATCAGGTAGCGGTACATCCAAGAGACCGGCATAAGACGGCTTTCATCACTAGAAGAGGAAGCTTCCAGTTTCGGGTCTTACCATTTGGCCTCTGCAATTCGCCGGCCACCTTTTCACGAATGATGAACCTAGTAATGGCTGGACTGAATTTCGAGGTATGTCTCATCTACCTTGACGACATCATTGTTTTCGCCGAAGACCTGGAGACGCACCTGAACCGACTAAAACAGGTGCTGGAGCGTCTAGCCAAGGTGGGACTGAAATTGAAACCGTCCAAATGTCATCTGCTACAACGACAAGTACTATTCCTAGGACATGTGATCAGCGAGCAGGGAATCACGACCGATCCGGAAAAGACAGTTGCTGTGCGGAGCTGGCCGACTCCGAGAAACCTTAGGGAAGTCCGAGGCTTTATCGGATTGTGCTCGTACTACCGGAAGTTCGTCCCTGACTTCTCTAACATCGCTAAGCCGCTGCATGCCCTGACAAGGAAGGGGTGTCGTTTTCTCTGGTCTGAAGAGTGTGAAATGGCCTTCACCCAGTTGAAGCAACTTCTTATCGAGGCACCAATACTGGCTTTACCATTGGACGACGGAATGTACGTCCTTGACACTGATGCATCAGGAGAGGCCATAGGAGCTGTTCTATCGCAAATCCAACGAGGACAAGAACGAGTCATTTGTTATGGAAGCCGCCTCTGTTCGAGAGCTGAGCAGAATTATGATGTAACGAAAAGAGAGCTTCTCGCAATCGTACATTTCTTAAAGACCTACCGACAGTACTTGCTGGGGCACCGTTTTCTCCTTCGAACAGATCATTCGGCGCTTCAATGGTTGAGGAGAACCCCTCTCCCCATCGGACAGCAAGCGCGCTGGTTAGCCATCACAGAAGAATTTGAATTTGACATTCAGCACCGGGCAGGGACGGCACACCGAAACGCAGACGCTATGTCCCGCATTCCACCACAAATACAAGCTGTTCGGGAACTGCGAGACTTCTCGAATGGGCTAACTGGCTTACCAATGGATTGGAACAGGACTGTCATGCGTGACGAGCAAAGAACCGATGCTGATCTGGACTGGGTGATTCAGAAGAAGTTGGACTCAAGCGATCCGCCTTCTTACGAGGAAGTAAGGAGTCAGAGTGGAGCCGTAAAGAACCTAATCTCCCAATGGCCGCAGTTGGAGTTGAGAGATGAACTGTTGGTACGGAAATGGCTGGATGCAGAGGATGGCAACGTCGCTAACTACCAGTTGATTCCACCTCCTAACCGTCGGTTAGCGTTGATTCAGCTGTCCCACGAAGGAATAACTGGAGGACACATGGGAATCAAACGAACCTTGTCCCAGTTACAGAAGAGAGCCTACTGGCCCGGGTGGCGAGAGGACGTTCGGATGGCACTGAGGCGATGCACGCCTTGCGCCCAATACTTCAGAGGCAAACCGCCCAAGCAAGGTCGACTACAGTCAATGGCCGTAGGAGCGCCCATGGAATGCCTCGGAGTAGACATCACCGGACCGCATCCCACCTCCAGCAAAGGACACCGTTATATCCTGACGTCTGTCGATCACTTCACGCGCTGGGCGGAGGCGCATCCGATCCGCAACCAAGAAGCAGCGACCGTGGCCCGTGTCCTCGTGAAAGAAGTCTTCTGCCGGTTCGGGTGCCCGCGGCAGATTCTGACGGACCAAGGGCCCTGCTTCGAGGCGGCCTTGTTTCAGGAACTGTGCCGTCTCCTCCAAATCGACAAGATCCGTACCACCCCCTATAAGCCGAGCACGAATGGCGCGGTCGAAAGATTTCATCGGACCCTGAACGCCCTCCTGGGAAAGGTGGTAGCCCAAAATCAGAAAGACTGGGATGTGCATCTGCCCTACGTCCTGGCCGCCTACCGAGCCAGCGAGAATGAAAGTACCGGATTCACTCCGAATCGGTTGTTTCTGTCAAGGGAATTGTGCATGCCTATTGATTTAGTGCTTGGGGATGTGCGGGACATGAATACCTTGTTAAATGTGGATGATTTTGTTGCTAATCAAATTGAAAATGTACAAACCGGTTTTAAAACTGCCAGGAAAGTTATGCAGCGCCAGGCTACCACTAGGAGTGCCCGCTACAACCTGAGGGTCAAACCGGCTACCTTTGCCATTGGGTCTTGGGTTTGGTATTTCTACCCGAGGCGACGACCCGGGTTAAAGGAAAAATGGAACAAACCCTATACTGGACCCTACCGAGTTATGGCACAACTGGGTCCTGTCCTGTATAAAATACAGAAGTCGGCCCGATCACAGGTTAAGTTAGTTTATGTCGATAAACTAAAACGATACGAAGGAGAAACCCCTAGAGACTGGGAGATGGACCTTATCCCTGACCTGGTTGAACCAGTTGACCTGGAGGTTTTGGCGAATGCCAATGATTCGGGCGAAGAAGAAGAGGTATCCCCTTCGAGACCGCGTAGGACCATTGTACCGCCCCGTAGGTATAGAGAATAGCGTAATGTGATGTAATGTGATATGATAGGGTGGTCCTGTCGCGTAATGGCGACAAGTAGGTGAATAGAGAATAGAGTCTTCTCTGCTTTAGTTGTGTTTTGATGATATTATATGTGGCCTTGAGATTTAGGTTTACATTTTTCTTTTAATGTGCGTAGATACATTGTGCTTTCTTATTGTGTAAAAATGTGAAAGTTGATTACAGTAATGAAGTGTAATATGATGATATATGTTAAGTGAGAATGCATAGTTTTATTAGTGTGAAGTGTAGCTTAAGTATTTCAGATTATACGTGTGTCCTCTGATGATAAAAATAACTATGTAGATGAGATGAATAATAAAGAAATGGGATAATAAGAGATAACCAGGTAAAGCTACTTGTACTTGTCTCGTGTAGAATCCCTCCAGGTCGTGTAATGGCGACGAGAGTAAGCGATGGGAGAATAGAATCTTCTCTGTTTTATTTGCTTTTTGATGATATGTAACTATGTGATGTGGGAATACATTGTTTTATCTTCTTGTGCATAAATGCTGTGTTTTCTGATGTAAGCTAGTTGGCTGTAACTATGTGAAAATGTTTACAGTAAGTGTTTAGTAGCAGTTACAAGAAAGTAATGTAGAGTGATGTGATGCTACAAGGACATTTAGTAAGTATTAGCTCCAGCGTAATGCTTAAAGAGTAGTCCTTTAGTTTGAAATAAAAAGGGTAGTTTTAAACTCAGTTTAAATATTTGAATTGCTTCTTGTTGCCACGAAGAAGGGCAAATTTTGTGCTTGTATGTTATGTGCATAATAATGATTGCAAGTTAAAAAGTTATGATTATAGTATGCCATGGTAGAAGTAATTAGCATTCTGCGGGGTGATCGAAGGATAACCTTGTGTGATTGGATGAATGAGTAACTTGGTGATGATGTGGTGCTAGATTGTGTAGTAAGGTTGAGTAGAGCACTCCATTGTAAGCATCGCCCTGAGAGTTAGTGAATAAGTTGGATTATAGACTTAGAGGCAGAATCACTGTAGCAGGCAGTGGAGATTGCATGCAATGGTGAAGCTGGGCCTGTGGATGAATTCGTCCAGTCTTAAACTACTTCCTGCAGGGGTTGTAATGTAATAGACTAGTATAGGATATGGGAATAAATCCTTTATGCCTTGGGTATGCTTAACTGAGCAGTAATTCCTTCTTCGATCCAGGTAGCTAAGCCTTGATGTAATGTTGAAACGTATGCATGTTGGTATGCATTATTAGTACCCTAGGTTTATGATCTGGCGTTGCTTCATCTCTGTAACAGTGGCTTGTTGTAAAAGGAATGCGTGCCTGTAAAACACAGCTTAAGTTTTAAGTTGCTGTATATGTTTGGCTTGGGGAATGGGTGAACCTTGGTTTCGGATTGCAGTAGAAAAGATGGTTTGTGGATATCAAACATTGTCTAGGAGATAGAATAAGGTAATATGTATGAGAGCGACTGAGTGTGCTTGAAGATGCATTTCCCATTTTGTGGCTTTTGATGACAAGTTTAAATGGATTATGGCCTCAGACTCTTGTGTACCTGAGATTTAGTATAGTATCATAACCATAAAATTGTATAAGGTATTGATTCTTCTATAGCGATTCTTGTTGATTGTGATTATTATATGCGAAATTTTGTATAGCGCCACTGCTGTATAAAAATGTAATAACGGATTAATATAAGATTTGGCGCCGGAACATGACCACATGTGTTAAGAGGACTTTCTCTCGCTAGGGTTCCGTGCAATTGTTGGAAGTAGGAAGGTAGTTAAGTGTGATTGTCGATGATTTGCTGAATGTAGTTAAGTATGTGTTGTAGACTAATAATTGGTGTCAGAATGAAGACACCTGTTTGAGTAATGGTGACATGTATTAGTGATAAACTGTATGGTTCTGGCCATTCTTAGTTTAACGCTGCTCGAGTTGGTTGTAAGCAGTGATGTTACCGCTTAGATGTACCAGGCTCCTATAATTTAGTATCGAGGGATCTAGCATATAACACTAGTCGTGAAATGAAGATATGATTTCAATTGGTTATTTTATGTGGACAATACAATTGTGTTACTGAGTTGTCTTGGAAATGCTATGTCCTGCATTGCTATGTTTTACCTTTCCGAGATATTATTGCTATATGATGTATGTAATCTGATGGCAGGTATTAATGATAAAAACTGTGACAGTTTATGTGAATAAGGAGATTAGTAAGACTTTGTTGGTCAGTGTGAAGACCTCGGTTAGTTAAGAGCTGTTGTTGGGCATATGTGAACCCTTATGACTGACTAATAATCAGCCATTGTACAAATTTCTATGCCAATTGATGCAACTTCTGAGACATTGTAAGCTGTAGCATGCTAGATGATATACAAGTACTATGTATCCGGTTCGAGCTCCGACGTATTATTAAATTTACCAGGGTACTGGTAAATTTAAGAGTAAGTTGTGGGGGGTGTAGCGAACCAGGTTGCTACAAGCTACCTTACTTATTTACTTAAGTAAGGCCGCTATTTCTATTACGAATTCATGGGTGCTATGCTTAGCACTGATCGATGCGGTCATCGCTATTTTTAGCTTCCCATGCATTTTTCAATGGAACTTTCCACCACCTGCGATTTTTGATTGGTTAGACATCACGCGATGTTTTAGGCGCCAAAAAGCGCTCTCTTGCGGCAAATTAACGCGCAAACCTTGAGTCGGGCCGCAGAGTTGAATCGTGTAAGACCTATGCTGGTGGAAATCGTGAATCGTGGTGAAATTGATGGTATTTTCGATTCTGGCAAGTTTTCTCAGGTAGAAGACGAGGTTCTTCCGATGTCTTGTGAATCGATGTGTAATTACGAAGATTTCCGGCAACGATTAAATTAATAATACGCTTCCTACGGAGAAATTCTGGCATCGGCCGACGACTCAATAACTTTCTACAGGACGGAAAACGGTGGATCGGCTGTCCTAAAATATCAATGGGAACAGGGAAGTATAGGCAACCTAATCTATAGAGCTCGAACCTGAACTAAGTGTAATTAGATAAAACTTGTATCGCTATTTTGGTGCCAATATTAGTTGTGGTGTATTCAGTCTGTGAACTGATCGGATAGGTGTGAAATAGTCAGTCTGTGAACTGATCTGATAAAACTTAAGCTAGTCAAGGGACATAAGCGTTTTAGGAAGGCCTTAATAGTGAATCTTTAATATTGTTTCTATTTTATCGGCTGTGTAAATAATTGCTAATGAACGACAGACAGTCGCTTGATTAATTCTACAATAAATGAAACTTAAATAGAGAACTGTGAAGTGATTTCTGCTATCGAATTATAATGGACTCCGACGGAGAAACGGACAGTGTCTTAGGGACAGGACAGGAGGATGATGAGATATGTCCGAGAGAAACCCTTGAGTTGGGGACTACAGACAATACTGATGACTTAGACCCTGCTGTATTACAGAAGCAAATGACTACAACAGAACAGTTTATGGAGCGCCAGAGTAGCATTTTAATCGGTCTAGCCGAAGAGCTGAATCTAGTTTCCATGCAGCAAGCCCAATTAAGTTCCCGCCAGAAAGAATGTGAAACAATGGTGAAGTCGGTAGCTGAAGGTAAAGTGGGTGATGGAGCTTGGGGAAAAGTTGAGGAATCGAACCCAGATAAGCACCCATTTAGTGGGGCTGTTGTGAGCTTAACAGCCACCGCTGACATATGTCCAATATCGGCCCATCCTGAGGAATTTGGTAACCAGAGAAGCTCACACCCTAGGTTAGGATTCGAACCCGCTACCATTGACACCAAAACCCTTGACCTAGGACTCAGCTTTCCTCAACCGCGCTTAAGGGGGCGCGCAACAGTAGAGCCCATTAATTTGGGGGTGGAAACGGTAGGACAGGCGGCGCCCCCGCGCGTCACACAATGCG
>CATKHU010000067.1:0-10794 GCA_949752735.1 Lumbricus terrestris
TAGTAGGAAAGCTTCAAACGTTAGGTGAGAAAATGATCGGAATGAATACGTGGCATGCGTGGTGGATCGGCTCGAGGTTACCATAGATGTCTTACATTTATTGAGTCTACTATAACTGTAAACACACAACACGCGTGGTTTGCGTTTACGAAGTTCTAAGCCGTTTATTAAGCTTTACTCCTCAAACTTAATTCGTAAACGTAAGCGACGCGTGTTGTGTGTTTACAATTACAGTAGACTCAATAAATGTAAGACATCTATGGTAACCTCGGACCGATCCAATGCGCATGCGCACACGACATGTCGATTTCGTTTGTTTAGGAAGTGCAGGAGGGCATGAGGAGGAGGAGGAGGAGGAGGAGGAGGAGCAGGAGGAGGAGGAGCAGGAGGAGGAGGAGGAGGAGGAGGAGGAAGAGGTGGAACAGGGATGGGATATGGAGAAGAAGAGCTGAAAGTAGGAAGACGAAAAGGGAAAAGAATCGATGTTTTAGGTGCAGACGATGGCTGCAGAGATGTATAAACGAAAACATGTCGAGCAGAAAAAGAAGAGTTTAGAATTTACGAGGAAGACTGAAGATATATAAGAAGAGAGATAGACACGAAAGCAAAACGAGAAGCAGGCTTGAAAGACATGAAAGCAACCTGAAATAAATGGGAAGAGACGCGATTCAAAGAGGCGTTTGTACTTGTACGTAAACGAAGAGTTTGAGCTCGAGGGCAGACAGGGGTAGGGGGCATGACAAGGAGGACAACTTGGAGGAAGCGGCAGAAGAAAGTTTAGAAACAACAAAAGTTTTCCGAACATTCGAAGAAGCGACTTTGTGTTGAGCATTCTTCGCACCTATCTCCAGCGGATACGAACTTATAGCTGAGCGAGTAAATAACGTTCTGGTTCACACGCGGGGCAGAGAAAGCATAGACTAAGAAGAAAATGGAGGCAGGAGAAGAAAGAAAAAAGAAAACAGAAGAGGAACAAGAAGGACAAGAAGAACAAGAAGAAGAAGAAGAAGAAGAAGAAGAAGAAGAAGAGAGGAGGAGGAGAAGGAGGAGGAAGAAGAAGAAGAAGAAGAAGAAGAAGAAGAAGAAGAAGGGGGGAAAAGAAGAGGAGGAAGAAGAAGAAGAGCAAGAAGAAGTAGTAGTAGAAGAAGAAGAAGAAGAAGAAGAAGAAGAAGAAGAAGAAGAAGAAGAAAAGAAGAAGAAAAAGAAGAAGGAACAGAAGAAAAAGAGGAAGAAAAAGAAGAAGAAAAAGGGGAAAAAGAGAAAGAAGAAGAAGAAGAAGAGGCGGGAGGAAGAAGATGAATATTATGGCCAATAGGCGATGACGACGACGATGATAATGATAAGGAAGTAGAAGGTAATGAAGAAGATTTTGATTTGAAAATGAAGAAGAGTGCGAAGCAGAGGAAGAAAACGAAGGGCGTGGCGACAAACCAGGCGGCGTTTGCGAGCGAAGGATGTTTATTATCGTTGTTGTTGTTGTTGCTGCGGTTTTCTCGGATGAATAACGTGCACTCGCCTGCTGCGTAATGCTCCCTTTGGTGGAGAGGAGAGAAGACAAGAAACAGAAGCCCTACGCATGCAGGGATGAGTAGGCCTAAGTAAATACGAAATCGTATACGCTGCCAAGAATAGCCACAAACACGGTGCTGCGCAGCTATAGGTGCTGCTGCCATCAGCACTTTGCAGAGCGCAGGATATCTGAAGTACTTGGTCTATCCAGCTTAATGTCGTCGCTTAAAAATGGACCCAACGTGGCGTTAATTGAATTACCAAGGCACGAAAGTGATTTCAGATGTGGTGATCGGGCAAGTCAAGACAAGGTCAAGTAAGAGATGGTATAAGATAAGATATGGCATGGCGAGGCGAGGTAGAAAAAGGCTACCTCGACTACTCAGTCGATTCGATGTAAAAAATTTCAATTTGTTATCTATAGTGCTGTTGATCCACCAGCGCTTCTGACGACCCATTTGTAACCGTGGTTCGGCTGGGAGCGCCTCTGAGTGTTCTTCTTGAAGGGGCGCTATATAAATTACGTATTGCAATGAATGCATCTTGCTTTACCCTGTAATATCGTACCTTATTTTACCTTGCATAGCCTATATATACTTTCAAGAGATTGACGCGGGGAGACAATCTCATCTCCATCCCCGCCTCACAAAAAGTGTCTTCCCACCCCCGTCTCATGCATACTCTCACCCCACCCGTATGTTTCATCCTCACCCTTGCTCCGTATACGCAGCTCCTAGCGTCCAGCCCGCTATAGAATTAATCTTATTCTTACTGTAGGCCTACAAACGCACAGGTACATGTACACCGCGGTATCTGCTAAAGCATGCTTATCAACTGAATAATTATGCATTCTTTTAAGAAGTGAATACTGTCATTGCAGTTATCAACTGGTTGGAAGACTTTTGGGTTCGAGGTCTGAGCGACAAAGTGAGTGGTGAGTTCAGACTGTTCAGTTCGCTATATATAGGCCTATTCTAGTACTGCAGACAGTACAGAGTGAGCGCTATTATACATGGCTGGCAAATTTCGAAACCGCCAAACTGTTAATCAACATAGACAAGCTGATAAAATGGCCAGTTAGGCTATAGCTTTCAGTAGAGCCGCAATTGAAAATAGGCCTATCAAAGAAATCCGGTCGCCTTTTATTTAAGCGGTTTCATTTAGGCTTATATCACCTTTTCCCCATGTCGCATAAAAATGTTTTAAATTGAGCGACGTCTTAAATCCGGCAGCAGGAGATAATAAAAAAAACGACGAGAGTCCGTAGCGTTGAAAGTGAATTGAACTGGAAATTTTAGTTAAATTAAGCAGCTAAAAAAAGAAAACAAGTTACTATATAGGCCTACTATGTATTACATGGACTGTAGAATTACAAATATAATTATAGCTAGCTTATAAATAGTTATCCATTAGGTCTACCTCGATTTTATTACCGTACTGGGTCATTTTCCATTAGGTCTACTTTCAAAACTTATTCAACTTTGGTGCTGGATATCATGGAGTACTGTTGATCCTAGTGTTATTCAGGCCATGATCTTCGCAACTGGACGTACATTGGAATCAAATTAAATAATACTTTTTGAAATCTACTTCACGAACTTCCAACAATATTATTCGTATGAAAATATGTAAATTAACTGGACTCCGTTATCCATTAGCCTACACGGTACACCTTCATGTATAATATAATTAACTAGCCTATATTTCATTTCATTGTATACCATGTCTATAAACCAAAATGCGGTTAGCAATTGGTTAATTAATGAACATTCTTATCCTATCTTATTGTAACCGAGAAAGTGATGACATTGACGCGGTCAAATTAAAATTGTTGTAACAGGAAAAATTAGCGTGTCAGCGTCCAGTCTTTCAAAGCTTCGGTCAGAAAAGGGTAGGAATTAGGATAGCTTGAAAGAATTAGGCTAAGATAACTTGTAAGAATTAAGATAACTTGTAAGAATTAAGATAACTTGTAAGAATTAAGATAACTTGTAAGAATGAAGATAACTTGTAAGAATGAAGATAACTTGTAAGAATGAAGATAACTTGTAAGAATGAAGATAACTTGTAAGAATGAAGATAACTTGTAAGAATGAAGATAACTTGTAAGAATTAAGTTATAACTTGTAAGAATGAAGATAACTCACCCTTCGTTTGAGCATCGCTCAGCTTGACTTCGGTCTGAAATAGACAAAAAAGACATTCAGCTCAATTTACCAAAATAGTTAAAACTATAAGATCACGTTCATGAAGGAAAAATCAAATCCTTCAGGAAGACAACAAGCTAAGAGAGCGTAGGCTACATATGCAGCCTACCGGTTTTGTCTACTTGTGATTGTCTTTAACACCTTGCTTAAAGCAAGCGGAGTAGGCTATTTCAGTAGGCCCTGAGTAGGCCTAAGTAGGCATATAGGTAAGTAAGTAATCATGTAAGTAAGTTAGTAAGAATTATTACTCGTTGACCACAGGGCTTTTCAGAAAAAATTGTATAACTGCACAACCAGGAATTTTTTAAAGTGCGGCTTTGTTTTGGCGAAAATTTCTCGTCGTTTCTGAAAATCTTCCCATGAAATGTCGCAAGTCGCCGACGAAAAATCTGATGACCTTTTTTGGGTCATTTGTTCAGAAATTTTTTCCAAAGTTTTTGTCAGAAACCAGAAACATCGCAAGTCGCCGACAAAAACCTGACGACCTTTTCTTTTTTAGTCGTCGACTTGAAAACTTGATTTATTTCACCTTTATGCTTGTTTTTCAATACACATGCCCTTCTTCTTCTATGGTAAACCAGCCTGCAATTACCTTTTTCTAATGTTGTCCACTGCACATAGCCTAACTGCTTTTACAACTGCACATAGGCCCTATGCATTTACAACTGCACATTTTGTGTAGAACTGCACGTTCAAAAACGCCCTGGTCGACGGTCGACCAACTATGGAGTGATGGATATTGGTTTAGTTATATATTCGAACATACATGTATAGGCCTAGTATACTAAATATTGTTGTAAAATAACAGACAGCTAAATCCGTTTTTGCTGTGCGTTAACTTCCTTCCTAAAAACTTTTCCATGGGAAGAAAAAGTTTAACCTAGATAGAAAAAGAGGAAATCTCTTCCAGTTCATCATGAGACCTGCACAGCCTGAGGGGTGTTTCTGCCCCTGGTCGATCTCGTAAACACGATGGCGTGAGTATGCGCTGTTAGATCTGTTCAAAGTAGTTCCGTTTATCATAGCACAAACGCCTGGAGCATTTGGATAAACGGTTTTACTCGGTGCTGCTCATAATCTAAACATGCCAACGCTGACTCATCGTCCATCATCCATTAATCAAATCCTATCCATTTTGCCTTGATAGCTGCCGCAGTATGTGCCATGCATATTTCTACATGTACCGTTTTTAGAGGATGGCAGAAAGCATAACGATAGCAGCCATCTTTATCACGAACTATAGCAGTCTGCAGTGTGTAGAGTCTGTAGACCCTAGTAGGTTAATTTAAAAAAAGGCATTTGAATCAAAGATATCGCCAGATACATTCGCTGAAAATGACCAGAACCAGGCTATTTTGTACGGTCACTATATTGGAAGACAATTAAAAATCTACATTACTTTTTGGCTATTTCACATGGTTAGAATGTAGGCCTAATTGCAGTTGTTACGACAATTTCTGCAGCATTGTCAGTAGCAGGCAACTTCTAGAAAGCTCTCAACACATACAGTGCACGATGTAAATTTGAGCTTACGAGAAGATTTTGAAGTTTCAGATGCTACAGAATCGCAGGTATACAAGACACGTGAATGACTTGAGTCACAGTCGATCAGAAGGATGCCTTGTAATAGGCCTAGGTCTATAGTTGTGCCGTAACATTATTATCATAGCAAATGTGTGTGAAATTAGGGCAAAAGCGATGGTGGGTAGGGCCAACCAGGGTTTAAAGTGGGTGGAAACGCGTGGGAACGGCGTTCCCATTGCTCTCGAATTTCTTGGCTTGCGTTCTCACTGCTCACCAACATGGGCGGAGAC
The DNA here is from genome assembly GCA_949752735.1 of Lumbricus terrestris. Lineage (NCBI taxonomy): Eukaryota > Metazoa > Annelida > Clitellata > Crassiclitellata > Lumbricidae > Lumbricus > Lumbricus terrestris. Next base: position 5,531 of record CATKHU010000067.1, read on the forward strand.
CTAGGGGGGGACAGGGGGGGGACGGTCCCCCCCAATAAAAGTGTTGGGGGGGACGGCCCATGCATTTGTCCCCCCCCCCCAATGTTTGAGCGTCAAGACTTTTTTGGGCGGCGAAGATTTGGCCTGATGACTAAAAAAAAAAAAAAGGTCATCAACTTTTTTGGCGGCGAAAATAGAAATATTTCGTCAAGATTTGGCCTGATGACTAAAAAAAAAAAGGTCATCAACTTTTTTGGCGGCGAAAATAGAAATATTTCGTCAAGATTCGGCCTGATGACTAAAAAAAAAAAGGTCATCAACTTTTTTGGCGGCGAAAAAAAATTTTTCCCTCAGATTTCGCCGGTCGTCAGAAATTTTTTCGACCATCTCGCGTCTTTCCGTCCCCCCCAATTCTCGGCCCAGGTCTCCGCCTATGCTCACCAAGCATGGAACCCATGAAAATGGTCGCTCCCAAATCCCAACAAAACTTAATCAGCGTTCCCACTGCTCACAGTTGGGGTTCCCACTGCTCATATCAAACGGTGGAACGTAATGTGCAAGTAGCCTACATAAGGCACGCGCAAAAACAATGGCAATGTAACTTATACATGTAAGTTGAAGTTTTAGTGTCTTTCCAGAAGTTATAGACCTATGTCGCTCGCAGAGGTTTCTTAAAGGAGACTTACAAGGCCGTAGCCAGGATTTGATTTCGGGGGGTGTTTCACCAATTTCCCTTCTGTTTTTTTTAACTTTTTTCCATTTCGGGGGGTGTTTTCATGGTTTATTTCATGCTTTTTACATCAAGTGCTCGTAAATGCATTATATTATTTTTCATATTCTCCATTTCGGGGGGTGTTCAAACACCCAAAACACCCCCTAGCTACGGCCTTGGAGACTTACATTTTATTCACCCAGTGGCGTAGACAAGGGGGTTTCGGGGATTAAACCCCCATTGGCCTAGGAAAAAAGGTTTTAAAAGGTTAAATAAGATAAACAAAACAGTTGCTTGTAGTAACAATTGATTTTCTTACTTTATTGCCTTTGTTATTTTATTCTTTTTTTATTTACTGCAATAAAGTTCGGTTGGTGTCAGAAAGGGCATCCGGCCAGGTCATAAAAACCCAGCCCCCAACCCCCATCAAAAAGTCCTGGCTACGCCACTGGATTCGCATGGAGTACATGTAAGTAAGCTAAGCTGGATAAGCTATATTATGAACAATAGTATACTCTACCACCTTTTTAACTCTGACATGCCAGTCCAAAGATTTTATGAAGAAGGAGGGTGACGCTCATGATCATTGTTATCACATAATGTCGTTAAACTGCAAATATCATAAACAATCTGTCTAGACTCGATGCGGATTGTTTATTTTATCTTGTTCAAGCATGGTGTAGATCAGTGGTTCCCAAAGTGGTGGTCCGCGGACCGGCACCGGTCCGCGGAGGTATGGTCGCCGGTCCGCGGAGACATAGGCGGAGACCTGGGCCGAGAATTGGGGGGACGGAAAGACGCGAGATGGTCGAAAAAATTTCTGACGACCGGCGAAATCTGAGGGAAAAATTTTTTTTCGCCGCCAAAAAAGTTGATGACCTTTTTTTTTTTTTTTTTTAGTCATCAGGCCAAATCTTGACGAAATATTTGAAATATTTGAAATATTTCTATTTTCGACGCCAAAAAACTTTTTTTTAGTCATCAGGCCAAATCTTGACGAAATATTTGAAATATTTCTATTTTCGCCGCCAAAAAACTTTTTTTTAGTCATCAGGCCAAATCTTGACGAAATTGTTAGATTTTCGCCGCCCAAAAAAGTCTTGACGCTCAAACATTGGGGGGGACAAATGCATGGGCCGTCCCCCCAACACTTTTATTGGGGGGGACCGTCCCCCCCTGTCCCCCCCCTAGGTCTCCGCCCATGCGCGGAGAAGAGTTAAAAATAAAAGAAATAAACTGTAATTATTTGTTTATGTGTTTAAATTGTGAAATTATTCGAATTGCCGTTCCAAATTTGGATAGACGTGTATTTTAGCGTCGTGAATTATTTGCCATTGCATGGGTTTCAGCGTTGGTCGAATAGGCCTACAAGTCGGATTGACGAAAAGAGTTTTTGACAAATAGACGCCGGATTCATGAAAATAAATTTTACTGAAATAGAAGTGGGATTTTTGAAAACCATTTCGCTGAAATCTAAGCAGGATTGATGAGCAATAATTTTTAATTAAATAGAAGTTTCACTGATGAAAAAATAATCGTCGCCTAAATAGAAGCGGGATTGGTGAAACAAATTCTGTCTAAACAGAAGCTGGGTCAATTGATAGGATTTTCGCCAAATTAGAAGTTGAATTGATTAAAAATTACAATGCTGCAACGAGCGAATAATTTGCGACTCTCAAATACACGTAGGCCTATCCCGGAATCTTGCACAAATAGCGTTTAACAGCAAAGCCTACTCATAATAAATCTTAAACAAACAAGGCTTCAAGGACATGTAAATGTAGGGTAATATTGTATATAGCCATTTTTAAAATCCTTTTATAATTTAGGTCGCTTTTTGGCCATCGTCATTTAGGCCTAAGTTGGCGGTCCGTGAGCTTCACCAAAAATTATTGCCGGTCCGCGGCCTACTGAAGTTTGGGAACCACTGGTGTAGATAATATTATGGTTTCATCCGGCAAGCGATTGGAGAAACTTCAACTTAAACCAAAATCGTCTGTGTAAAAAGAACTGCGCTACTTTTGTTTTGAGGTGTTAAATCGCCTTAAGGCTTAAGCTGTAGACCCTACCCGCTAAGTTGTATACGGTGTCACGACAACTGGTCTACAGACAACTCGTCTAACGACAAGTGGTCCACAGACAACTCGTCTAACCACAACTGGTCTAGACACAACTGGCCCAGCGTTTGAGAAATGGTAGCTGCATGGATGAAAGTTTTTACATGTGAAATGGAGGTTGGATTGATGTAAAAACGCAAAAGAAATGGAATCTATAGATCAAGGTTTTTACAGGTGAAATAGAAGCTGGATTGATGAAAATAACGCATGAGAAATAAAAGCTGGATGAAGGTATTTCTATATCGGAAATAGAAGCAGGATTGATGAAAAACGCTTAAGTAATGGTCTAATGGAGGCTGGATGAGGGTATCTTTATATCTGAAATAGACGCTGGATTTACGAAAATAACGAGCGAGAAATAGAAGGTAGGCCTATTTTAAAATCTGAATTTGAAGCTGGATGCATGTTGAAATACATGAATGAAAATCATTAAGCCAGCTTCTACTTAAGCTAGAAAACCATCTAAATTGTTTTTCATGAATCCAGCTTCTATTTCATCAATGCGATTCGTCTGGGGACCACTTGTCGTCAGACGAGTTGTCTGTATAGTCTGCACACCAATTGTCGTGGAACCGTTGTATACATTCATCGTCCTATGGGGCGAAACATTCGCCTAAACTCAATAGAACCTCTGGTGTAAAATTTCGCATTCGTCATGCTATAATAATTTATTTGTGTGCAAACTGTGTATATACCAATCCTACCTATAGACTATGTAATTGCGTAAAATATGAATGTATATGCCTTACGCATAGCCTACTTGTTTGCAAAATAAATAATGATGTGCGTGTAAGCATGATAAACTGCCAGGGATGTAAATTTACTGAGTTAGGCCTGCTACTAAACCTATCTCTGTTCAAAAAGCTCGTCGAACTTTTTTTATTGCGATGAAAATAATTAAATTTGTCGTCATTTTGGATTTTTAATCGGCGTTTACTTAGTCAAATGCATGAACCGCCTATGTAGGCTAGTCTATACACTGTACATGTAGATTATTAAAAGCACGCGGCAGAATTCGAAGGCTTCGAAGCCAAAGGATTTTCATAACTTGACCTCTGATGAGTAGTGAATATTATACTCAAAGTTCTCGTTGCTGTACGCGAGTGCGCTCAAACGTATGCCGCACCTTTGTTCAGTTATAGGTAGGCTAGGTACATTAATTTGCACATTAGTAAAGTTTGGGACTTTTGGTATAGACCAGCGGTTCCCAACCCGTGGCCCGCGGGCCAAAAGTGGCCCGCCAGGCCTCAGAAAATGGCCCGCCAGACTTCAGAAAATGACCCTCATCTCTCAAAGAAATATCAAAAATATATGAAAAATTAACAATTTGGACAGGATAGAACACGTTATTATTTTCTATTACAAATTATTTTATTTTAACGTCGAAAAAATACATCAAACATTTTATTTTGGATCAATTATAAGAATTTCATACGCTTTTAGTTAATACAATTTTAACCTTGTGGCCCCCTAATATCCTTCAATAAAGAAAAAGTGGCCCTCGTGTCCTGCAACTTAGAAAAAGTGGCCCTCAAGTCAAAAAAGGTTGGGAACCACTGGTATAGACCATAGACGTACATGTATATTGAGCGTTGATGGTATAGCCAAGATTCCCTAAAAACTCCATCTATAGTCGTTGCTACGCATTATGAAACGCTCTGTAGTGCTTCGGCGCTTCGCGCTTGCAGAAGGAGCTTTGTTAACCTTTACAATCTAGGACTTTTCTAGGTGTTTGAAAAAGTTCTACACTTTCTGTGAACTGATCGGATGAACACAGTGGGATCTCTGTAGAATAACGGCGAATAGTTGGCGATAAATAAAATTTTCGATCACATGGCGTTCTGTATGACAAGTGCCGTTAATTATAATCTGTGCTCTGAACAGTACTAGCCTATTTGATCAAATAATGACTAAATTCGTTAAGTGAATAGATCCTGTTTGAAATCATTTTGTTGCAGTATCCATTAAGAGTAAATTTCCTCTTTTCCAAAGAAGCCGCGATCACTTACCATTGTGTTGTGTGGCTGCTCTCGAACTTAACCTGAACGAACTCGACACAGCAGAGAAGAGAGAGGAGAGATGGAGCGAGAGGGCGGAGGTCTATCTGGCTATCGAATTATCCCAATCATGTATCAGCCTCCTTGGCTGCTGCTAGGAACGGGCCCTGATGGTTCCAGGCCGCGCCGGGTGCACTCCGTGCGGCCCGTTGGCATGGCAGCCAGCAGCAGCAGCGGCAAGCTGCTGACGGGTAGATGGGAGGATGCAAATATAGGATCGGCCGAAACGCCGCATGTGAAACACCTGGGCGCTATAGTCCTAGGGCAGCGGACCTATTTAAAGCGGAGCCCCCGCGTGTCGTATCGTATGGCCGCCGGCGAAGAGAAAGTGGAGGCGAAGAGAAGTGGAGGGGCCCGGTGTTAGACGGAACACTGTGTTGCAACACTCGCAAGTACGTA
>CATKHU010000068.1:0-14209 GCA_949752735.1 Lumbricus terrestris
TAGCCTTAGGTAACGACTTCAGTTACATAAATTTTAATCATTTCTCATTATAACCGGTCGATATTTCATTATGTACATGGGTAACCCTGTCAGTGGGACTTTGTTGTTCCACACATACAATAATGAATTGGAGCCTAATGATACTAATAACGATGAGCCAATGAACAATAAGTCAGCGAGACTGACTTCAATGTTTTTGGTAATGAATCAGAACACAATAATAACCTGGCTAAGAAGGTTTGAACCACCGATGACCATTTAGGTTTAATAATAATGATCCTCACTATTGCTCACAAAATAATGGTCTGGGCTGCTTTTGAGATCTTATAATATTTTTATCAACTCGCTGACTAATAAATTGTCTCGTCTCTTCATCAGTTGGACCTCGACAGGTCTTCTTCAGTAAATTGAGAAAATCCGACATCGATGTCAATTGAGGCGGTCAACGATATAGATCTTGTCGATGATGATTAATCGCTGTGGACGTCAATGCATTGGATTAGTTCACCCTATTATGCTCGAGACAGCGGTGAACCTATTCGGTAGTTCGATGAATTTCAGCCGACTTCTTTACGTCTCGCGTTGTTAGACCTCTTCTGAGACTATTAATTCGCTTATATACAATTATGCAGTGTACATTTTGTTTCCGGTAATTTTAGTAAGGGTCATTGCATAATTACGTAACGCTCGAGGGTGGGTGGGTGGGTCATTGAAAACGTTACGAAACGTTACGTGGGTGGGTGGGGAGCTGAATGTTACGTAACGCCTTTAAAAAAATTAATGAATATTAAATTAACATCGAATGACACTTCAGACATGATGTGATCGAAGTTTAAACTTCGTGACATTGATTTAAAACGTAACCGAAGCAGGTCTATTTAATAATTATCTGAAAACGATACGGCAGCAGACACCAGTTATATGCCAGGTCAACATTATCTAGGCTATTTTCCCGTTTGTGCAAACCGGAAACCACTGCTAGAATTGTTTGGATCCGTGACAGTTTTTACCAACGAAACAATTAACGCACGTTGTGGGGCCTAATTTCCCTTGGATTCCTGACATCGAAGAACCACTTTGAAGCATTTTTTCTTAGTGGACACGAACTCAAACATTAAAATTGATGCTCAACAGAACTCAAGTTCATTTGATAACAGTTATTTGAGATGAGACTTAATAAAATCGTATTTTTTTTACTTTTTTGTGTTTCGCTTCTGAATCGTAAAAAAACGGTGGGTGGCCTCACTAAAAGTGGAATAACGTTTGTCCTGTTTGAAATATTTTGATGAAATCTGGCAATCATGTGCAGATATGAATTGTCTTTAAGTCTGTAAAATTTCATTTTGATATTCTTACCTTTGGCCAAGATATTGGCAAAAAACCTATTTTTTGTTGCGCTTCGTTTTTGAATCGTCAAAAACGGTGGGTGACCTCACTAAAAGTGATGTAACGTTTGTTCCGTTTGAAATATTTTGATAAAATCAGATCATAATGTGTAAATATGAATTGTCTATAAGGCTGTAAAATTTCATTTGGAAATTCTTACTTTTGGTAAAAATATTGGCAAAAATCCTAGTGGGGTCTTTTTTTCCTGTATATTATGAATACCGTAGAGTATAAGTCACGGTGGTTGATTGGTTAGAGTGGTCGGTCTATAACCATGGGCGTCCGCAGCGGGGCGCAAGGGGGCGCACTTGCGCCCCCCCTGTATTTTCCGCATTGTGATTATTACAACGCGATTTTCAACGTGATTTTCTACAAGCTGGACCCATTTGTCTTTCTTTGGGATTCTCGTGGTAATATATAAATTCATACTGTGACCCCTATACATCAAATGCATTCAGCCGCGCCACCTAATTTTCAAGTAATTGGTAACGTGTTCTCACTGTTCCTCTAACAGCAGCTCTTGTATTATTTCAGGCGATCACTTCGAGATAACAGGTCCAGCGGGTGAAACGCGAATAGTCACACTTATTATATTTTATATATATATATATATATACATATAAACCTAAATGGCAACAATTTAGACCATGTGACACTTATTTAAAATTTTGCGCCCCCCTAGAAAAATTCCTGCGGACGCCCATGTCTATAACGCGGAGAATGCGGGATCTCTCCCCGTCCGAGGCGGTTGCTATGTAGGGTCATAGAGAACGTTCTTCAAAGGTCCTGTATAGTACGTTCTTCACTCACAATTGCTCTGCAGTACAATAATTGCAGTTGCGTTGAGGAGGCGTTTGTGCACATCTGAGCTTTGTAAGAAGGTTGAATTCAGCGATATTGTATTGTATTAGTCTGGGACAATAATTGATTATATTTTTCGATGTGCCATGGTGATTAATGCAGCAAAATTAAGACGCTCGTTCATCGTTATATCATGGCGCCATCATGTATCGCTCATATCGCTTAACAGAGGCAGAGCTAAACAATCGATAGGCTGTCTATATTTTGTTTAAGTATAGATTTCGATGGGCTACAAATGTGTTCGCAATAATAATATGAATAATGATTGTATGAATAGAATAGATCACCACAAAATAAAAAATAATGGCAATAATCATGTATAATACATAATATCGCATCGTATCTGGACAGTGGAGATTTATAAAGCGCCCCTCGCGGTAGGCCTATTAATTATACAGATGCGATCTCGGTGCGTAAACCCAGAGGGGAAATATTTTAAGAGAGACTATTTCAAGCAACGAGTAGGCCTATATAAAGAGGAGACCCAGACAATAACTTTGGCCGCAAAGGAGGGAGGTCAGGTCATTCAAAATAGGCTTGGTGTCAAATAATAATTATTATTGTTTAGTAAAATTATTTCCATAAATGCACCTTCTATTTCATCAAAAAAATTCATGATTAGTCAAAATTTTGTTCATCAACCAAGAAATGCTTTAAATAATCAATCCAGCTTTGAATTAATAAAAAATTCTTTCATCCATCCACTTTTATCTGACGGTTTTCTGACCTAGAACTGTTTTCATCAGCACAGTGCATATTTAATGTAGGCCTTTGATAATTATACAAATTAGACAAACAATACAGACCTTAACAACTAAAGGACCTGATTGAAGCCATAGTAATCGTCATAATAATCATCGTCGTCGTCATCATCATCGTCATCACCATCGTCTTCATCATCGTCGTCGTCGTGGTCATCGTCATCATCGTCATCATCATCGTCGTCGTTATCATCATCATCATCATCATCATCGTCGTCATATTCATCATCATCATCGTCGTCGTCGTTGTGGTCATCATCATCGTCGTCATCGTCATCATCGTCGTTGTCGTCATCGTCGTTAACATTGAGTTATAAGACAGGCAAACCGTAAAAAAGGAAGCTAGTAACTTGCAGTTAATTATTTGCGTATTATTAATTACTTTGTTGTCTATTTTTTTATTCTAGTCGTGTGTGCGTTTTCCATCAGTTTTACTCAGAGAATCAATATAGAAGAAAATACACTGTATGTGTATGGTTTGACTAAGCTGCGAAACGAAATCTACATACTCTATATAAAATTATCGTCTTCTCTTCCTTCTATAATTCATGTCTACGAAGATAAAAATCCATTTAATTTGCAAAAGGATATCGAAATAACAGAGGTTAAAATTCCGCTTGACATTCGATCCAGTGAGAAGGAAAATTGTCTTTACGTCACTGACTATGGTGATAGTTACGTCTGGAAGATAACAAAAGAAGGAGATGACGAACACAAAATCATCCAATGGCTGACAATTAATTATGTACCACGTAGTCTGTAAGTGTCGAATGATGGTCAGTTGTTGGCTCTAAATAAATCATCGTCCTCTCTGGTGATCTACGGATCCGACGCAAAACTTATTCGATCTGTTCAGTTGCCAACAGACATTGGGAATCCTGTTCATGCAGTGAAAACATCCATCGGGAATTACATCATACCGGTACTTCATGAGTGGACAAAAGAGAAGACATGGTGGAATGCGCCGAATGGGTTAGCGTGGGTAATAAAGCGGGGCATATGCGAATTGAGCAGAGATGGACAGATAGTGCGTCGTTTTATTTCTTCAGATGAAACACAACAACTGCGTGATTCTGAATATATCTCAAACGATTCAGATGATCGAGTGTTTGTGGCTGACTCTGGAGATGGTAGAGTGATTCTCTTGAATTCCGATCTAAGATGGAATAGAATTCTTATTCCAACAGGAGAGAGAAAAGGAACGAGGATCTTCTTGGCACGGAGATTGTGTTACGACGAAGAAAAGAAACAACTGATCGTCGGAGGGAGAGAAGTTAATGTTTACTCTTTAAGTCGGAAATAAACTTTTTGTCCAAAGTTCCGTTGCAAACTAAACTACAAATGTTATCAATATGTCTGAATAATTTTAGCAAATATGGGAATAATTTAGCCTAAAAATGAAATTCTTGTATCCTCCACATTGGAGAAGTTCTACTGTATTGCACTATTATCCTACCCATGAATTTGTAAAACGCTTCTCACAGTGCACACCAATCAGAGGCGCTTCCAGTACGAAGTTCTTTCCAAATTAAACTACCCGGTACTAATTTTATGTTTGAATATTTAGCAAACATGGGAATAACTCAGCCTAAAAATTAGAAACAGTTTCCTTCTTTTATATTGAAATTTTGTGCATCCTCCACATTCTAGAAATTGTACTGTTAGCTTATTGCATTGTAGCCAACCCATGAATTTATAGAGCGCTCTAAAAGTGCATACCATTCAGAGGCGCTACCAGTGCGAAAACCCCAGAGAGAAGAAGTTTTCAGGGAGCAAAAGATGTGCTTCGGATAACTGTTACCACCTTCGTAACTTCCAAAGTGGTCCGTTGTATCAGTTTGCTGCCTGATGCCTGGCGCTGGACTCCAGTTGGTGCTCAACGCCGCAGCGAGGCTTGTCTGCAGCTGTAGCAGAAAATACGATCTCCTCTCCACTGGTTGCCTGTTCCATTTCGTATCAAGTTCAAGCTTTGTCTGTTTGTCTTCAAATCACTTCACGGAGATTCACGAGTACCTGCGCGATTGATGCAAAGAGACTCATTCCTTCGCGGTCTGGCTTCGGCTCCGATCATCTGAGAGGACCTATCTACGTGTGCGGAGGATGAGAACGCGCTTCGGCGATCGTGCCTTCTCGACCACTGGTCCTCGATGCTGTTCCTTTCGCTATTCGATGGCTGGGTCAGTTGATTCTCTTAAGTCTATGCTAAAAACACACTTGTTCTCTTGGACTAATAATATTATTATTTTTGCGCCTGTTATCTGCTTGATAAGGCGCCCTTGTAAGGGCGCGACTGTGATACGGCGCTATAGAAATTGGCGTAATATATTAGACCAAAGTAAGACGGGTAATTGCGGTGACAATCTTGATCTGAATTCGAGCAGTGAGGGAAACCAGTGACGGATATCCAACATGAAAGAAGGAATGTTGGAAGTCGAGCTGTCTTGAACGGATTGCAATGGGAGAGGTACAAACCTTTAGAGGGCCAACAACGAGGGAGTTCCGGCAATCAATTTGTGGGCAGACGAAGGCGTGGACTATCCAGGTAAAGACAGAAGATGATACAGAGCGTCTGATTATAATTATTGCCTAAAGCCGTCTCAGACATGCAACATTATTTCCAATTGCCTCCAATGTTGGAAGTGCGAGGAAGTCGGTATAAGCTTACAACTAGTCTGGCGTCTGCACTTAGAACGGATTGGAACGGTAGCCTACGAACCTTTAGGAGGCCGACAAAGGGGGAATTGCAGCAATCAATTGGTGGGCAGGTAAAGGCAGAAGATGACACAGAGGCCTATGCACCGTTTGAATTTAAATCATTTGCCCAAGTTTCAATACGTGCAGCAAGGCATAATATCATATTTTAGTCATTTTTTAAATATTATTTAAAAAATGACTAAAATATGATATTTTAGTCATTTTTTCCATATTCATCCAACTTCTACTTCTATGCATACAATAACTTACTTCTACATGTGCCACTTATTCTACTTCTGCTAGCCTATAACTCTTTTAAACCCATACTGAGAACACACTTTTTCATTAGGGCTCATCCCGCCTGTTGGCTGTTTTGTAAGGCGCCCTTGAAACATATTTTGGCGGTGTTTCGGAGCCATATAAATTGTCGATATTATTATGATTATTTTTATTATTATTATTATTATTATTATTATTATTATTATTATTATTATTATTATTATTATTATTATTATTATTATTATTATTATTATTATTATTATTATTATTATTATTATTATTATTATTAGGTGTCAGTTCAACGCATTCACAGCTCAGGGAGCAGTGGCAATGTTCCTGAGAGGCAGATGGCATTCCCTCGTTGTAGAGCCACCGAGATCCGCTGGAACAGGTATGATGTCTCCATTGGATCGTGGGTTGTAGCAGTCATTCGGCTCCCCAACTCGGAAATGAATTTCTGTCCTTCAGAACACCAAGCTCCGCCGGTCTCCAGGGCGACCGCAACAAAAGCGTGGGTTCTGGTGATGGTGGCATATTTGACCAACTTGGACGTCGCTGCTCGTTCGGCGGCTTCGCCAGCCACAAAGGATGTGTATGGAAGATGGGACATGGCGTAAGTGTCGGGCACTGTCACATCCCATGCTAGACATTGACCACGTGACCACGGAATGAGAGTTACGCCGTCTGGGCGTTTTCCGTCTTCTCTGAGTAGACCGAGCGGTTCTTTGTGAGAAGGGATCTTCGCTCTGCCGAGAGCTCTCCAGATGATGTCGTTGATCATATTGTGTCTTTGGTGTTTTCCGCTTCCTCCTTTGCACACCAGCCCATGCAGCCCTCTTGCGTTGACACTCTCTCGGCAGTGGTGGCAAAAATGAGGTTGACACAGCGATGTGCCCAGTCTAACCCCGACTGCAAATCGTATTTCCTCGTCTGAGAGGCGCAGGCCCAGAGCAGTCACAGGGGGAGCAAGCATCCAGTCTCCAGAATGAGGGGCTCGCGAGGCTAGCAGGCGAGCACGGTCGCACGGGACGCTGGTAGACTCAAGTAGGCCCGTCCAAGCCTTTTCTGTGTAACGGCGATCCCACTCTTTCTGACTGTGAGATGCTGCTCCAGTTGGTGGATCTGCCCCTGTCAGGTTTATCCATGCGTTGAGCGCTGAGTCCGCAAGTTCATATGGTGCATCGGATGACTCTGTAGGTAGGATGCAGGCCTGTAGTTCTCTTGTGCTCGCGGCAGAAGCCAGAAAGGCGGAAAGTGCCAGCGTTGATGCACAACGAACTCCCAGACCACCATCTCTGACAGGCAAAGAAGCCTGGAGCCAGCGGTCGTCGTCAAGGTCCACGTTCAAGATCGTTGATAGACCTTCTCTTAATAAGTTGTCGAACCGAGCCAAGCCCGGGCAGTCAACACAGACAGATGTGCGCATGCTGTAGAGCAGTTTCGGAACGCTCAAGCTGTTTTTGAGCAGAACCAGAGCGTCATGTGTATAGAGCATGGATAGTCTTGTGATTGCCCTTTCTAGATCGTCGGCCTTCGATCCGACGACCATCTCCACAGCTGGACCTGGCAACAGAGGTGCGCCCAGCAAGGTCAACTCCTCCAAGGCCATGTCTGTGAAGCCCTCAAACGTCGGGTCATCGAGTGGTGTCTGGGTGCTGTGGCGGGTGATTTCACATTTACTGCGGTTTAATATCAGACCTAGGTGCCTCGATTCTTGTTCAATCAGAAGGACATCGGCGGCCACTGTATCTTTGCTGCCACCCAATGTCAGGTCATCCAGATAGCCAACACGGAGATTGGATTTCAATTTGACCAAAAGCGGTTGTAAGACAAGGCAGAACTCCAGAGGACCCAAAGGATCGCCTTGCTGTGTCCCCTCTTCAGAACGTATGGTGCTCGATCCGTAACGCAGGAGCGGACGGTTCGAGTAGGCAGCGTGAGCAAAACTGTAGAGCTCTGGTATTTCTCTTGCCACTGCCTCTAGAAGACAATCTCTGCGCAGAGTGTTAAACGCGTTTGTGAAATCCAGCTTCACGAGGACGTTAGCTTCGGGCATTGTTGTCACCCATCGGCGCGTCGCGTGAACGGCAGCCTCAGCGCCTCCAGAAATACCTACCCCCAGCTGAATGGGGGCGAGCAGTGGAGACAGTCTTGTCACGGCGTACGAATTAGCACACTTCGCTGCCAGGCGGCGCCATGTGTATCCCACCGCGATCGGTCTTATGCCTCCGTCCTTTTTGCTTAGGGCTAGAAGATTTGCTCCATAGATGACCTCATTCACCTCTTCAGGAAGACTTCCCTTTAAAAGCAGGTTAACTAGGTCGGCCAGAAGTTGCTCGATGTTGTTATCCACTCCAAATGACACGAGATCCTTCAGATGCTGTGGAGTAATACCATCTGGACCGCCGGCTGAACCCGCTGGAAAAGAGGAGATCGCCTTAGCGACTTCTTCTTTGGAAACCTGCAACGCGATGAAACGGTCTGAGCTCTCAGGATCGCACGGAGACCTCCTGTCCACCGGAGCCGACGGGTGCTTACGCTTAAGCGCGTCCAGAGTTTCTGGTGTGTCTAGCGCCGGTTTATCCTCGCTGACTATGAGACGGATGGCTGCTTTGAAGTTGCCTTCTTCGAGCTTGATAGATACAGTCGATGCCAAATATTTGGCAGGATCATATTTCGTTGCTTTGGGTTTGCGAACTGACGTTGGGTCTGATCCATCGTTCGTGGAATGGTCTGGTCCCTTCAATCGCCAATCGGCGATACGGGATAGAATCGTCTTGGTGATGTTGTGTTTTCTTCCACCTCTCCTTGGTTTAGCCAGCACAGTTTTACCGAAGACGAGGAGATCAGACCAGCTAACTACACGGTTTGGCTCCCATAAGATTGCTTGAATGAGGTCCCCCATTAGAGCAGCACAGGATGGTCTTGCAGCTTTCGGGATTCTTTTAATCAAGTGACCATTTGAAACAGGATGAGAAAGGCGTAAAGCGATTTGTGGAACTGCTTCGTCCGTTATTAGCGACTGTGACTGTGGGAGAGCGAACTGTCCGCTCGCGGTGGAAGATGACTGTGTAGTGGACGTAGGTTTTGTGAGGCAGTCTGCGGGTGGCTGGTCAGAGCCTGGGCACGGGGCGGATCGCGGACCATGCCGATGAATGGATCCGTCTGAGGCATGCGTCTTAAATGACGACCAACACACCCCGCAAACCCCCTGCCCTTTACAAGGTTTTTGACTCATTCGGGAAAATGTGACGTTCATCGATCCTTTTGATTCAAATAAGATTGTTTACAGTTTGCGCCGCCATTGCAGCCAACAATGCGTTGCCATTGACGACTGTGACGTCGTCGGCCTCTAAACGTGGCGGTCGGCCATCAACGAAATTTTAAAAGGCGTCGTTATTAGATAATGTTAGAAAAGAGATTTGCTCTAACCGAACTGTGCTGATCAACTGCAATGATTATTACAAACCGAATCACGGCACGCAATGCAAATAGATGGTATAAAAATCCCGCTAGAAAGACTGCGGAATCCGCGGAATTTAAGAAAAACAGCCGGACGTTCAAATTTAACAACCTACTAAGTCCGCTGCTGACGTCATCATTTCATTATTATTATTATTATTATTATTATTATTATTATTATTATTATTATTATTATTATTATTATTATTATTATTATTATTATTATTATTGGAAATCGGGTTCATGGGGTTTAATTTTTTATTTGAGTGACCGTCCCCGTGTCTGCTTGGGTATCTGTGTCTACCGCTGGCCTGTGTCTACCGCTGGCCTACAGGGGCGTGGCCTAATGTCTACCGCTGGCCTGTGTCTACCGCTGGCCTGTGTCTACCGCTGGCCTACAGGGCCGTGGCCTAATGTCTACCGCTGGCCTGCGTCTACCGCTGGCCTGTGTCTACCGCTGGCCTACAGGGGCGTGGCCTAATGTCTACCGCTGGCCTGTGTCTACCGCTAGCCTGTGTCTACCGCTGGCCTACAGGGGCGTGGCCTAATGTCTACCGCTGGCCTACAGGGGCGTGGCCTAATGTCTACCGCTGGCCTGTGTCTACCGCTAGCCTGTGTCTACCGCTGGCCTACAGGGGCGTGGCCTAATGTCTACCGCTGGCCTGTGTCTACCGCTAGCCTGTGTCTACCGCTGGCCTACAGGGGCGTGGCCTAATGTCTACCGCTGGCCTGTGTCTACCGCTAGCCTGTGTCTACCGCTGGCCTACAGGGGCGTGGCCTAATGTCTACCGCTGGCCTACAGGGGCGTGGCCTAATGTCTACCGCTGGCCTGTGTCTACCGCTAGCCTGTGTCTACCGCTGGCCTACAGGGGCGTGGCCTAATGTCTACCGCTGGCCTGTGTCTACCGCTGGCCTACAGGGGCGTGGCCTAATGTCTACCGCTGGCCTGTGTCTACCGCTGGCATACAGGGGCGTGGCCTAATGTCTACCGCTGGCCTGTGTCTACCGCTAGCCTGTGTCTACCGCTGGCCTACAGGCGCGTGGCCTAATTTCTACCGCTGGTCTACAGGGGCGTGGCCTAATGTCTACCGCTGGCCTGTGTCTACCGCTGGCCTGTGTCTACCGCTGGCCTACGAGGCTGTGATACACATATACGAGTGCGCACGCAGGCACCGCAGTCATCGAGCGAGAGAGTCTTCGAGTCAGCCGCCAGTACAGTCATCGAGGGAAACATTCATCGAAACAGTCGTCGATCGAGAGAGGCCGTCATCGAAGGAGTCGCCGTGGAACAGTGGGAAGACACGTCGGTCGACTGTTGCGGGTTCGAGTCGCAGTACAGCCAGCAGGAAATCGTCCTAGGGAAACGCTTTGGAGAGCGCGACAACGATTCGACGACGCTACCGAATTCAGCGCCTGTCGACGGAAGGTTTGGTGGCCTTCGCTGTGTAACTACGACGCCTGGGGTTCGAAACCTGACCCACTGACGTTTCCGACCGGAGTCGACGCTGCCGACGACGGAAGGTCTGGTGATACTCGCTGTGCCACGACGATCGGAGTTCGACGCCTGTGCTGCAACCGCTATCGACTGGGTAAGCGCCGAGGCTCGGGTTTCTGTCTACACGACGACGATCAGGGTTCGAAACCTGACCCGCTACACAGACTTTCTAACGGCGCTGGCGAGGCAGCGGTGATCTACACGACGACGATCAGGGTTCGAAACCTGACCCGCTACACAGACTTTCTAAGGGCGCTGGCGAGGCAGCGGCGATCTACACGACGAAGAGTGAGTCGGCGTTCTGCATTGACAATTGCTGTGAACAGTGGTGCAGTGGTTGGACAGTGGCGCTACATGAATAGCTCCGAACATTGCTCCGAACTTGCTCCGAACACTGGCGCTATAGAAGTTGACTTTGAACTGCATTGCGAGTTCTTCTTTGACGTCGTAAATAAATGTGTTTTAAGCCTGACTGGCTAGTCGTCAATCTTCAGTTGACGTCGGCCTACACGGACAGACAACACCTTGGCGACTAGGGTTTGGGGTTCGGTTCCTGGTGTCATTTGCCCAGCCCTGGTCCGCAACATTATTATTATTATTATTATTATTATTATTATTATTATTATTATTATTATTATTATTATTATTTCAAATATCTTGATTGCTCAATGGTCATCCAATTTTCAGTTTTGCTGTTGCAGTTTAGCATCAATACCGTGGCTTTGTCTCTCATCCACCTGACTTGTCTGCTATAAAGATGCCCATCAGAGATCTACATTTAGGCTAGTGTTAGTACAATCACTCAACATTAAAACCGTGTTTTATGGCTCATCCAACTGCTAGTTTCCGGCATCGAAATACTTGCTGACTTGCTGTAGGATCATGTATTAAGAGTTAACACCCATACAATAGCGATCAATTCGGAATGCTAAAGCAATAGATTACCGATTACCTTATATTGATCTTGTTCCATCGCGTATATTTTTTCTTTCCAGTCTCTTCGGGTTTTCTATCAGAATGTTCAGCACTGCCTGTCAGCCTAAACCTAAAATTGACTTTACTGTGGTAGCCAATCGCTATAGTTTAAAGTAGGCTATCTACAGTTCGTGAACTGTAATAATACTTTGACTACGTTGCTACGGTTCCATGAGAGACCATGACACTTAATACCGCGACACTTAATACCGCGACACTTTATCCCGCGACCAATTAATCCCGCGACAGTTAATCCCAGCGACGTTTAATCCCGGCGACACTTAATCCCGCGACCAATTAAGCCCGCGACACTTAATACCGGGAAAGTAGAATAATATTTAAAAGAAAGTTAAATTCCCTAAAGCAATATTCACAGCAGTATTTACTGTTCTTGACAACAATAGCTACGTTGGCATTGTCGCGATGTTTAATGTAGGCCTATCGTAATTTCCATGTATCACAATTTGTTTGCCTTTGCTACTGCTGCCGAAATTCGCCACCAAGTCGCTGCCCTAACGTAGACTGAACTCCTAAAATCCTGTTTAAAATCCTTTATAGGCTAATGATCGTTTTATGTACAGGTGTACAACAGAAAACCTGAACAGAGAAGTTGCACAACCTAATTGGCTATGTGTATAACAACAGTTTAACCACTAGCTAATTAGTCGTACAAATATTCGTACTCACGTGTGTACAGGTATTAAGTGTCGCGGTATCAAATGTCGCGGGATTAAGTGTCGCCGGAACGCGCGGAACTAAGTGTCCGGGATTAACTGTCGCGGTATTAAGTGTCGCGGGATTAAATGTCGTGCTACCGTTGCGACAATCAATGAAAAATTCCTCGGATTTTTGTTATTCAAATCCAGCAATAGCAATCATTACAAATTGTAGAGTAAACAACTATTTCACGCGTATCAAACAACTAAACGTTATAACTCTAAATCATAGGCGCAACCACTCTATGGGACCCACGGAACGAGTGCCCCAACTTTTAGTAGTTTGGGACGGTCCCCCAAAATCCGACGACAGGTCTGGGAGGTCCCTCCAACTTTTGCCACCGACTATATAGTTCTAGTGCTAATAGCCGTTTCGATATAGCTTGGCGTAGCTACTCAGCACAAAGGCTGAGTCAAGAGCGTTTTAATCCTGCATGTGTATGCTACATCCTACCCGACAGTGTTGGCGTCTCACAGATTGCACGTGAATTTGTTACCCAGTGTGAATCACGGAAACTGATCTTTGGTTATATTAAGTGACTCTTGAGTCTTGACGTTCTTTCAGAAGGCCGATTGCATGTGTTGTGATAGGATGACTCACTCATGCAGATTGAACAATAGCTTTACAAGTTATTATAGAAATTGTCTTGAAAAAGAAAATGTTTAGCCTAATACCATAAATTCTACACGACCATTTTTAATGTGGCCTAGCCTACATGAGGTTTTTACAAATTTACCGAAAAAGTTGGACCCATTACAGATTTCTACGGCATAGGCCTATTTATTGCAGCTGTCGATTCTATTAGTAGTTAAGATTTATGTAATCTGTAATCCTGAGTTCCTGTAGACTGTTTCAGCTGCATATACCTACACTGTAACCGGTTGCGGTCTGTCAACCTGTTTGTTGAGTAGTTTTTTTTTTATTATTATGTGATTTTTCCGTTTGAATTTTTAGTAACTTATCAGCCAATAAATCAACTATTGTTATGGAGGTATATATTCAAGGAGAGGAGTGAGTACTCAATACTACTAGGCTTGTACTCATACATGAATGCCATAAATCATGCAATACGATACAATACAATTAAGCATTTATATCGCGCTTTAACAAAACAAAGTCTTGCACAAGAGCGCGCTTAACTGCAGATCGTGGTGTAAGAAGGGATGGTGTGCGCACTTCCTATACCTGCCATATAATGTTTTTGGCCAAGCTTATTTGACTGAAGTAGGTGACGCTGCTGTCCCAATTTGCTCATCTTGGTCGTTTGCAAGCGTAACAGATGAGCATTAGAAATGAACTGAATTCATATTAAATATGAATTAAGTAAATTAACGGATCGAAGGAACATAACGAACAACGAACATGCAGTGAAGGAGTTTAACAAGCCTAATGGAATTTCACGATATTGTATGACATGCAAACTTAAACTCCTTCACTGCATGTTCGTTGCTTAGTGCCAGTCTCACGTCTGGATGACAGATGAGGGCGACACAAATTATCTTTGTTATGACACATATTGTCGGGCGAGGTCCGTCAATTGTTGCATGCTACGCCATCTAGCGACCTTAGCCACATATTA
>CATKHU010000069.1:2500-71932 GCA_949752735.1 Lumbricus terrestris
ATGTATGTATGTATGTATGTATGTATGTATGCATGCATGCATGCATGCATGCATGCATGCATGTATGTATGTATGTATGTATGTATGTATGTATGTATTTATGTATGTACATGTATGTATGTATGTATGTATGTATGTATGTATGTATGTATGTATGTATGTATGTGTGTATGTATGTATGTATGTATGTATGTATGCATGCATGTATGTTTGTATTATAAGGATTGGCATTGCATGTACATAATGTACTCACATGAGCAATTACTATTCCGCCATTTGTGACCTTCCAACAGTGAAGTGTGTGCACAGCCTACATGTGTAAACCGACGTGCATAAACCATAATGCATTGTTATGTTTCTAAATATACATAATTATGAAGACTTGCTGTATGCAAATAAGTGCAGGTGCTATGTTTATAACAATTATGTGGCCTCTCAATCTGTAGCGGTTGAATGCTTCTTGTCAAACAAAACCTATTAAACAATGCTATGTATAATGATTAATGTAGGTAAGAATTAAGTTAGATAATTGGTGGCGTATTTAGAAATATATTTAATCATAATTTGTGGCTTAATATAACAATTATTAATAATAATGAAATCAACATGCGCTACAACAATTGACTCAACATTACGGAGCGGCGGAAAGCAGCGTTAACGAAAGCAGACGGTAAACATTTTGCCAAACGATACCCAGACATCGATGGAGCTGAGCAAGGAGAGGGTCGAAAAGATATTTCGAGCGATGGCGTCTGTCGGCAAATACGGAGCCAGTCGTTGGTAATTCGAATATCTGGAACTTGATTTATGGGTGTGGAGAGCGACACGTTGTCGACTTGTCCCACTGTCGAACTTTGAGACGTTTGAAGCGAAGTTCCGAGGCGAAGCGAGTGAACTGTGCGAAGCAGTGTGACTCTTGGCGACGATTTGCGAATCGGTCGAACGTTGAAGTTGGGATTGAACTCTGAAGCGATCCGTGGTGAAACATTTGCAGCAAGACGAGGAGGAAGAATCGGTTGAGCGACGGGTGAATTCCTATGCTCGACGAAATCCGAGGAAGAAGGAGAAACACGCTGGGTTTCTGTTTCAAGCTACAGTACCCATCGACCAAGCAAACTACCGAGAGATCTGGACTGACGGCAATTGAGAAGATCGCGACCTTCTTCAACTTTCCCTTCAATCCATTCCCGTGGAAGTGAAAAGCATTTCTACATCCACCAGAAAGGACGATGTGGAAAGATAAGAAATATACATAATATTATTTTAAGTAAATACGCCACAAATAGGTAGATAAGATTCTTTTCTTTAAATTGCATTTATTGACTGAAATGTTATTTTACATTATATCTTTATATGAATCACAGTCTCATTTGTTCTAGGTCGTAGGTTGCTATTATACCATTATTCACCCAACAGCCTCTGAGCATAAAGTTCACCTTCAATGTTCTAGACTTAATAAATCCAGAATATAGGGGGTAGTGACAATAGTGGGTGCCCATGCCGGGATATTTTAGACAGTTGAAAATGTCATTTGAGTATTGTTATAGTGGCAAACTTTGAACAATTGTTGCTAGTGATTATTAGAGAGACAATTTGAACTGATTGGCATCTGAGTTGAAGTGGTAGATTGCTTATTGAAAAGTGCACAATAGGTTGTGTAAACTTTTAGATATTAGCTTTTGTGGAACTGAATTTCTCTTTGTAGAATTGAACAATTTCTATCTGTTAGAAATTTATATAGTGCACGTTGTAGCCTATATTTGTAACAAGTGAAAAAATCATAAGTAAGACAGTAAGCATGTCTGTCAGTGATTTTGAAGCCTGGGTTGAGGTGGCGAAACAATTGAACATGGAAGGTGTTGAACTTAATACATTCGTCAGAAAGAGACTGGCTGAATGGAGACAAGAAAGAGCAGTTGACAAAAAGATTGCAAAAGAAGCAAAGCTGGCTGAAATAGAAGCAGCAGCAGAAGCAAAAAGACTTGAATGGGCAGTTGTACAAAAACGAGCTGAGATAGTTGAGTCTGAAACAAGGAGGATGGAGGCAGCAGCTGAAGAGAGACGACTGGAGGCTGCAATGCAAGCGAAAAAGGCTGAAGTGGAATTGGAAGCAATTAGGAGTGCTGAAGCAGAAGCCAGATTAAACCGTGAAGCAGAGGTAGAGGCTGAAACAGCTGCAGCATTAAGACGAGTTGAAGAAGTAGAAGCAAGAGA
This sequence comes from Lumbricus terrestris, assembly GCA_949752735.1. Lineage (NCBI taxonomy): Eukaryota > Metazoa > Annelida > Clitellata > Crassiclitellata > Lumbricidae > Lumbricus > Lumbricus terrestris. The sequence continues at coordinate 4,715 of CATKHU010000069.1, forward strand.
AATTCGCTTAGCTACAGAGGAAAAGGAGATTCGTGAAGCTGCGGACTTAAAGAAACAGATCTGTGAGTTGCAGTTAGAACTGAAGAATATGGAGACACAAGTGAGAATGCGTGAGGACGAATTCAGCGGAGAACAGATTCGAGACAGTGAAAGCACACTTACAATGGTCGGTGACAACCCACTGCAAGTGGATCGAAATGGGAATAATAAAGGGATGAAGGACATCAAATTTCCCATCTTTAATGAGAACAAGGATTGTTTGGATGATTACCTACTGAGATTTGAGCGAACCTGTGTTGCATATGAAATCAAGAGAGAAGTTTGGTCGTTAACGTTAGCGAGACATTTGGAAGGTAAAGCACTCGAAGTTTACCAAAGGTTGTCTGCAGAAGAAGTGCAAGATTATGAGTGTTTGAAGACTCAGCTGTTGAAGAGATTTCAACTGACTGAAGGTGGTTACCGAAACAGGTTCAAAACCAGTAAAATGGAATCCGGAGAGACACCTTCTAGTTTTGTACATCGATTGAGAAGGTACATGCAGCAATGGTTGGCACAAGCGGGATTTGAAAGAACTTACGAAGGAGTGGAAGATCTTTTGTTGAAAGATCAGTTTTACCTGACATGCAGTCCTGAACTTCGTATGTTCATAAAAGAGAAAGGTAAGATGAGTTTGAAGGACATGTTAGTTTGTGCGGAATCACACATTGAAGCACACGGTTATAAATACAGCGAGCAGTCTGCAAAACCAGATGTGAAATTTCATAGCGACAGGTTGAACGGTAGACCGTTTGAACACAGACCCAAGGAACAGTCTGGGTATAATTTGAACAGGAGTAGGAGTGATGTGAAGATAAATCAGGGTGCACATCAAAACCGAGGGTTCAGTAGGGAAAGAGAAGTTGCAACTGGACATAAGATTACTTGTTTTTTCTGTGGAGAACAAAACCATAAAGCAGTTTCCTGCCCACATAAAAACAGAGGAGTTGTTAAACACACTGCAGCAGCAGTGCAAATATTTGAGAATCGAGCACACCGGTGTATGCCAGAAAGTGAAATGCAGAGAATAGGTGATGTTGTTGGAAAAGAACAAGGTGAACACACCAAGAAAACACCTATGCACATGGCAGCCAGTGTCATGATGACAAGAGCCGGTGATGATTGTATCAGTCTAGAGGATGAAAGTGAGCATCAAGTAACAGTTAATGGGATCTGCAATGTAAAATGCATGTACGACACAGGCGCAACCTGTTGTATTGTGAAGCGATCATTGATAAATGACGAAGCATTAACTGGAGAAGAAACACATTGTATGTTAGGGGATGGAAGCGTGAAACGCTTTCCCTTAGCCAAAATACATTTAGAGAGTGAACATTTTAACGGCGAGGTGCAAGCCATGGTAATGGAGCAACCGGTGAAACCAGTGATAATCGGGAAAATCAAAGGATTGAAATTCATGGTTAAAAATGAGAGAACCGAGAATGCAACAAATGATAAACCGAAAGAAACTTGTGAGAATAATACTGAAATGAAGAACAAAGGAATATTAACAAGAAGAACAGAACATGAGAAACCTTTTCATGTGAAGAAACCAGTAAGGTTCACTGATGATGTAACAAAAGATAAAGATGATACCGATAACAGGAAATCAAGTTTTAACAAAACGATGAAGAAGAACTTCAGAAATAAACCATTGAGATTGGTAGAGACGCATAATAAATATTTAATCACAGGTGGAAGAAGTGAAATGAATAATAGTCGTGTAAATCAGAATAAATGGTGGAAGCAAAGAGAAGACTGGAGAAATAGGGAGTATAGAGATAAGTCTAATGAGACTCAGTCAAGAAGATCCAATGAGTGGATGTATGGAAGATACAAAGAGAATCCAAATGTGGATAGGAGAAATACAAGGTGGAACATGGGTGACACAAATAGGTGTAACTGGAAAAACTATAGACATGTGATGAGAGAGTCTAGTAGTGATTATGGAGTTAGGTATGAGAGACCTAGTGATTTAAATTGGAGATTTAGAAGTGGAAGAGATGAGAATAGAAGTCGTGGAAACCATTGGAATAGTAGACCATGGTACAGAAGAGAACAAGGCGATAATTCTGGAAGAAGACAGAATGAGAATTGTAGAGGATACATTTATACGAGTAAATGGAAAAGTAGGTTATGGAATGACAGAGAATGGTATGTACTGGACTCGTATGTCCTAACAGTAATATTGAAAAGTGGAAAAGTAGTGAAGACTACAAAAGAGAATGTGGAGAAATGCAAGATGTCGAAACAGTGGCATGCATTTCGGCAGTTGTACATGATGGAAAAGTAGGAGAAAATGAGGAAGAAGAGATACTGGACTCGTATGTCAGTAAACAAAATGAAACAGAAGATGTTAAGTGGAAATCTGATGTTGATGCAGATGCATTGAGTGTTGAAAAGGAACACACAGATGAACTAGAGACAAAGAATGGCATTACGTTGAATTTGTACAAGAAAGTGAAAAGAGATACCGGTAGATTATTAGAGGTGGAAAGGAGGAACTATCAAAGCAGGAGAAAAGATGCTGTAGATAGAAGCTGACAGTAGCTTGTGGAGAATATTTAATTAAGAGTGAATGTAAATAGAGTACAATATGAGATAAGTGAAGTTGAGTTGCTTATTTTAAGTAGTTTAGTGAGTTGTAATGAGTGATGAGGTGAATTTGAGATTCAAGTGAGGTAGTAGTGTAATCATTGCAGTTATGTAGTAGTTAAGGACTAAGATGAGATTAATTTGAATATAGTATCTGAGTGTGATGTTGAGTCACTTAGATAATTAGAAAACAGTTGAGTGATGAGAAAGTAGTTAAGAGGAAATACTAAGTTCAGTGAGCTAAATACTGTGGGTATTACATAGTTAAGATAATGAGATGTTCGTGAAATGACAAAGGTCATTCATTGTGAGAACTAGGATAGATGAATGCCATGTGTTGAGAAGGTAACACATATATAATAAGTAGAACTAAGTTAATAATAATAGTGAGTTAAGTGAGTCGAGGCAATGTGAAGCACATTTGGATTGATTAACAGTGCGTCAAGTTATAACCGATTAATTAGAAAGATTCTTCACGGAACAGAAAATCTTGAAAGTTATGTCGACGATATTCTAGCGCATAATAAAGGATGGAGAGAACACCTGAAGACATTGGAGATATTTTTCGAAAGAGTGAGACAAGCGAATTTGACGTTGAAGCCAAAGAAGTGTTCTATAGGATATGAAAAGATTGACTTTTTGGGACATACGTTGAACAAGGATGACATAAGTCCAAAGGAGAAATCAGTGGATAAAATAGTAGACATGCCACGTCCAAAGACGAAGAAACAAGTCAGGAGTTTTCTTGGAGCGATAAATTATTATCGAAAATTCATACCACACTGTGCGGAAATCATGGCACCGTTAAGTGACTTAACGAAGAAGATAGCACCTGGAATAGTAGAATGGAATGAAGAGCTGGAGGATAGCTTTACAAAGTTGAAGAACGAATTGGCAAAAGAACCAATTCTGAGACTTCCAAATTTAGAGAAGGATTTCATCCTACAAACTGATGCAAGTGGGAGTGGAATCGGATGTGTAATAATGCAGCAGTACGAGGGGATCAATCATCCTATAGCGTATGCCAGCAGGAAACTAGTGGAACGTGAGAGAAGGTACTCAGTAGAGGAAAGGGAATGCTTATCGATCATGTGGGGAGTTAGTAGGTTCGATCGATACCTATGTGGAAAGAAATTCATAATCGAGACAGATCATTGCGGATTGCAATACATGAGAGAGAATAGGATGAAAAATGCAAGGGTGATGAGATGGAGTTTGGCCCTCCAAAATTATTCCTTTAGCATAAGATACATCAAGGGGTCCAACAATGTTATGGCCGACTACCTGAGTAGAGGATTAGAGTAGAGTAGGTTGCAATAAGGTAAATGTATAGTTGTAAATAAGTAAGTGAAGTATAGTAGTTCTGTATGATATCTAAAGTACGTTAAAGAAGTTTATTAGGTTAGTTTGTCAAGTAGGTGAGTTTGATAAAGCCTGTAAACAGACTTTTGAAGGAGGGGCATTTGTAGCGGTTGAATGCTTCTTGTCAAACAAAACCTATTAAACAATGCTATGTATAATGATTAATGTAGGTAAGAATTAAGTTAGATAATTGGTGGCGTATTTAGAAATATATTTAATCATAATTTGTGGCTTAATATAACAATTATTAATAATAATGAAATCAACATGCGCTACAACAATTGACTCAACATTACGGAGCGGCGGAAAGCAGCGTTAACGAAAGCAGACGGTAAACATTTTGCCAAACGATACCCAGACATCGATGGAGCTGAGCAAGGAGAGGGTCGAAAAGATATTTCGAGCGATGGCGTCTGTCGGCAAATACGGAGCCAGTCGTTGGTAATTCGAATATCTGGAACTTGATTTATGGGTGTGGAGAGCGACACGTTGTCGACTTGTCCCACTGTCGAACTTTGAGACGTTTGAAGCGAAGTTCCGAGGCGAAGCGAGTGAACTGTGCGAAGCAGTGTGACTCTTGGCGACGATTTGCGAATCGGTCGAACGTTGAAGTTGGGATTGAACTCTGAAGCGATCCGTGGTGAAACATTTGCAGCAAGACGAGGAGGAAGAATCGGTTGAGCGACGGGTGAATTCCTATGCTCGACGAAATCCGAGGAAGAAGGAGAAACACGCTGGGTTTCTGTTTCAAGCTACAGTACCCATCGACCAAGCAAACTACCGAGAGATCTGGACTGACGGCAATTGAGAAGATCGCGACCTTCTTCAACTTTCCCTTCAATCCATTCCCGTGGAAGTGAAAAGCATTTCTACATCCACCAGAAAGGACGATGTGGAAAGATAAGAAATATACATAATATTATTTTAAGTAAATACGCCACAAATAGGTAGATAAGATTCTTTTCTTTAAATTGCATTTATTGACTGAAATGTTATTTTACATTATATCTTTATATGAATCACAGTCTCATTTGTTCTAGGTCGTAGGTTGCTATTATACCATTATTCACCCAACAGCCTCTGAGCATAAAGTTCACCTTCAATGTTCTAGACTTAATAAATCCAGAATATAGGGGGTAGTGACACAATCAACACTCAAAATCAACAGGTATTACTGCACCCGGTGCGGTAAAGGTAGTATCAATCGAAATGTGGGTAACTCATACATCGCATAGACAGAATAGCTTTCCTGAAGCGCAGAAGGCGCCAAAATATGGCCGTAGCGTGAAGGAACCAAGGATGGAGCGACATCGTCAATGCCCTTGCATTTGACGCGTTCGTGTCATTATCATTTGAGGAACTTTTTCTCCTTCTGCCTTCACTACAATAGTCCTGTTTTAACCAGCTGTCTCACTGATTTCACAAATTCAATTTTGCTGGAATTTGGAGTTACATTTATTTATCCGTCCTTCAATCGGTCTTGATCTCGGTAGCCAAGCACACTGCTCGTTTTCCTCGCTGCTTTCATCATGCATCTCCACCGGCATCATTGAGGTTCTACACTGGCTTCCCGTTGACTCTAGTATCCAACACAAGGTATTGATCGTGGTCTTATAAGAACCAATAGAGACTAGCTCCGAAAAATCTTTACGATTTTATGTGCAAACATCTCTGCTGTATCCTCACGCCATCTGCGATCTGGTTAACTACCTGATCTCCTAGTTTCCGGAGAACGACTGCCATGGCCCAACACATCTTTTCCTGTCGTTTAAAATTTCACATAACATTTATAATAATTTTCAGCTGTTTCATTTTCAAAAAAGATCCAATGATATAGTACAAAAATCGCGGATCAAAATATATAAGGGCGTTCATAATACGATTTAAAGGTGTATTGTATGCCAAGAATAATATTATAAATAAGCAGTGTTTCGTTAAATGTTAACTTAAAAGCTGTGGTATAATTTTCCTAGCTATTTTTTTTATATTTCTATGGAGAAAACGCGCAGCTGTGACCGATGTATATCATCAACGACGCCATCTATGGGGCAGTTAGGAAAACGACCGACCAAGATCCGTAGGGAAGCACGTGACCGAATCACAACCATGGAGATGAATTATATCGCAGAGAATATAGATCTAAAAAGGCGTCCTTGAGTATTCATACGCAGTCGGCGCACTGCAATTATTACAGTCAGTCAGACGAACAGACTTACATACACACAGACAGACAGACAGACATACATACAAACATACACACAGACAGACACACACAACACAACTCACACATACACGCATACACACACACACACACACCGCAAATCGGTGAGTGACTCGCAGACAGACAGCAGCAGGACATGAGCCTCACAAAGAAAGAGATCTACAGCTAAAAACGAACAGATATACACAAAGACATCTAAGTTCACTTCCGTCTGCAGATGTCAGAGTTCACCGGAAGCGAGAACTTGTTGTGGAATTCCCCGTTGCTATTTTTATTTTCGGCCTCCGACACCGGAATAGGCGAATCCAGCCGGCGTTAACGTGTCATTAACATCACCGAATAATAACCGCTTCCTCACAAAGACTCGCATTGACGCACATGCGGATAATAATTATTATAAAATTGAGCGTCTAAAACACCTTGAATTCATGAATTCAGAATATTTATTAGTACGTTCCTCCGTAGCCCATCCATTGCACAAGCGTGTAGCCAAACACCAAATGGCCAGGTAGTGTATTTATACTGGTAGACACATATCCGATTACCAGCAGGATTCCAGACATTACTAGGAAATTATGGTTTCTCGCCCACCCAGCTCCCATCTCGCAGCAGTGATGCACAGATTTTAAAGGAATTTGGTGTCTCCACAACCAACAATTTGAATCTGGTGTGCATTTCGCAGCCAAAATTTCTGACGATTTTTCGTAGTCGCTCGTCAGAAATTTCGGTGATAAAATCTAATGACCTTGTTTTTAAGTTGTTAATCTGAAATTTCGCCTTCCGGCCTATTTTTCTGAGCACAACACCTTCGTTTCATTCCGCTCTTCCGTCGCAAATCGCCCGCGGATACCTTTATATAATCATTTTCAGTGAACAAAATTACTTTTACAACTGCACAAATTCATTTATAACTGCACATTTATTTTGTAGAACTGCATGTTAAAGAAGCCCTGCTCTGAGAGATGGGCTGAGGACGGGCTGGGTGAGAGTGGAGATGTCCCGTCGGCCCAATAACTACCTAGAAGGTTTGATGTGAATTGCTACGAAACCAACACCACTACCACCACCACCACCATAAACACCACAACCACCACAACCTCCACCATTACCATCACCACAGCCACCACCACCACCACCAGCACCACCACCACCACCATTACCATCACCACAACCACCAGAACCTCCACCATCACCACCACCACCACCACCATCATCATCACCACCACCACCATCACCACCACCACAATCACCACCGCCACCACCACCATCACCACCACCACAATCACCACCAACACCACCACCACCACAAGCACCACCACCACCACAATCACCACCACCACCACCACCACCACAATCACCACCACCACAGAACCTCCACCATCACCACAGCCATCACCACCACCACCACCACCACCTCCACCACCAGAACCTCCACCATCACCAGAGCCACCATCACCACCGTCACCACGACGTTAGGATCCAGAGTTACATGTCAAAACTATTATGTCAACAAAGTCCGTTGACGTAGACAGTTATTATTTAGGATTAGCGCATGTCATGGAATTCTTTGTCATATTGAATATAGGTTAGAATATAACATGATGAGCTCAAAATGTCTCGCGGTCTAATTCAAAGTAATCTGACTCTATCGTATCAACGTTCTAATCAACGACCATAAATTATATAATAAAGAACATTGCCAGGATCGCAATAAGGACATTGTACTCTGTGAATGCTGGATACCAATATTCCTTTCTAACGGCACCGTGTCATAACAAAGATAATTAGTGCCACCCTCCTACTTTACGCAGGCTTGGGACTGGCATTGTCAAAGTGCGACCAGTGGTGGAGTGAATGGTGGCTGGAGAACCTCGTGAGTTTCTGACGCACATATTATGGAAAGTAAAAATGATAACGGCTGTATTATGCCGAACAAATTTTTTCGAGGGTAACGGCCTCTGTTGGCATAAACCCTCGTCAAATCTGTATCCATCCCCATAGACACGATTCCCTCAAAAGCCAACAGCGCACCCTGATGGATGGATGGATGGATGGATCCGATTTGACCAGGGTATATGACAACAGAGGCCGTTACACTGGACATATATTTGCTCGGCGTATTACAGCACTTAAGAGCAAGGTAGCCTACTATACCAATTTTTATCGACTCCCTACCTAACAATTCAAGAATACGCCGATATAGATGATTAAAAGGAAAGTAGCACCGGTAAAAAAGGTGTTCACCAAAGTATCTGGTTTGACCAACAGTCACTAATATTATTTTCACGCGAAAGTTTAGTTCAGATATTTGTTTGTGTGTGCAATTGTTATAGCGCTCCTTCAGGCTCCCTACTCAGAGGCGCTCCAGACTACAGCGCGGACACTGCATCGGAATTTCATGACGAAGTGCTGAGCAATTGCAAGTGAAGGACTTGTCCAAGGTCCCTACTTGGCGACTTGATGTGGATTCCAAACTGCAACCCTCCGGCTGCAAGGCAGCAAACACACCCACAACACCACCCGCTACATACACATATATAACTATCATAGGTCAGAAATCACAAGTCACAAGATAATATTGCTTAGTTAGATTCGCGCTATTCCATCGGTTACCAAACTTTAGAAACCGCATAGCTAGTAGTGCGGCAGATGCCAATAAAAATGGCACGCGCAAAATTGAATTTCATTCAAAATTTTATTTAAGTTTATGGCCACTTTTTTGCTTAACAATTACGCATTTGCAAATGGACTATTCCATTATCCCTTTAAAAATTAATAGTAAAGGGAATTCGTGGTCGATTGCTGTTTTTTCATCGGATCTGTTACTGGCGTTAGACCATCATTTGATTCTTTGTAGAGTTGGTCGTACAATTAAATAAAAACTTTTTAGCTTTATGGTCCAATCTAGCGCTTCTGTTGCCATCCGAGCTTTCTCTGTGAGCCCAGAGAAGTTACTTGTAAACGCCAGCCCATAATGATACCTAATCACTGATCCACGCACGGACTTATATATAGGCATATGATTAGCGTTAAAAAGGTGTCATGAAAATGCGAATCGCATCTGCCACATCGTCCTATTCTGGACGCCAAACAGACAGGTTCCGCCTCCGTACTATGCAAATCGAAGGCAGGCTTCGCAAACGGTAACGATGCCATTAACGAATGTCGGCTGCTGAAGCTGTGCGACGCATATTTATTCCAAGGAGCGACTGATATATGATGCCGGATGGGCGGCACATCTTGCTATAATATTATAATCACCATTTACGAGATATTATGGATAGCCATTATAGAGTGTGAGAATTTGAGCGATGTATAATAGGCTTACTCAGATGAGCAGTAGGCGTGAAAAATTCATTAATTCTTTCATTTCAAGAATTTATATAGCGCATCGTAATAGATCGACTCGGAGGCGCTCCCAGTCCAATCACGGTGATACAAAAAGTGCACTGTAGCATGTCTACGTGTATATAAGCATATCAATTTCAATCAATCAAACAACCAATCAGAATGTATACTGTACCCTCCCTCTCCTGTACCAAAATATCTCAATTATATCATTTCACTCTCCTCCTTCTCCATCTTCTCGTCGACTTCTCTGTTCTCTGCACACGTCTGACTTGTTCGAACCACGAGCTCAGACCAATAATATTATTCAAACGCAAACCTTTACCATCATATGCTCCCTCTTTATGGAATTCCTTTTCTTCCTATCTCCGTAGGACTCTTTCTTCTGGATCGCTATCCATATCTCTCTCTTCGCTAAAAACCTATTTTCTCTCTCTAGATGTTCTCGCACTGGGAGCGCTACTTAATGGCCATTGAATTGAGCGGTGCTATATAGAAACTAGTAATTTCATTGCCCATACATATAGTGTTATCCATGGCCCAGATAATAACTTACTCGTCAACAGAGGTCGTGTGTACGGCCAGCGGCTCGACGCACGCGCGTAGCCGGTCCCTCCCAGAGATAAGCCGGGTATGCGGATGTTTAGCGTGTGCGACATACATGCAGTGGCCTAGTATATAGGAGGCCTAAGAGTCGAAACAACCCAGCACCAAATTGGCCATGGACCGACTTCAGCCTAGGAGATGGCAGGAAGCCTAGAAGCCACGAATGTGGAGCGAGTAGGAGGAGGTTGACATGCTTTCGCAAAGTTCAACCACACATGTCACGGAGAGATAAACTTTCGAAGGAGCTGCGGGGTTTTTGCGGGGAAAAATCTAACGGAAGCTGTACGACGTAAAGTTTGGAAACACACAACCACCCGCATCGAGTAATCTATCGTCACTTGATACGCATGAAAACATTGACATTATTTCGTGTATATAATATATATATATATATGTATATATATATATATATATGTATATATATATATAGTTCGTGCGCTGCATGCGTGCTTTCAAACTACATGAATATTGAAAAGCTATATATATGCAAATACATACATAATTACATATGCAAACATGTGTGTGTGTGTGTGTGTGTGTGTGTGTGTGTGTGTGTGTGTGTGTGTGTGTGTGTGTGTGTGTGTGTGTGGTGCGCGCGCACACTTGTGTGTGTAACGTAACAATTACTAGCTATTTAAGCGTGTCTGTTTGCTCATACATACATGGTTATTCAAACATTGAATTTCTCGCATGGATTTTTGCCATTCGCCTGTATCAAACTCGATGCTGACATTATAACTATATACAGGCCACTAGAAATAGCACAAAGATCCATTCTTTTGGCCACACTCTTGTATGAAATAACCACACCACTCCTCATTGTATCAAACAACCCCATTAATGTCTAGATGCGGGTCACGTTCATTTCATGGCACACGCAACTCAGTGTCTCATATCGGCATGGAAGTGAGGGAGTGGAAAGGGTGGGATGGAGGGATGGAGGTAGAGAGGGAGGAAGGGAGGGAGGAAGGAGGGCGTGGAGTCATTGCAGTTTAAAGGTTTTAAGTAATTTTAACGATGATTAGACCTATGTTAAAAGTCAATTATTGGAAACATATTCAGCGTTTCGTTTAAACAGCGCACCGTCGTCGTCGTCGTGGTTGTCGTCATCATCATCATCATCATCATCATCATCATCATCATCATCATCATCATCATCATCATCATCATCATCATCATCATCATCATCATCATCATCATCATCATCATCATCATCATCATCATCATCATCATCATCATCATCATCATCATCATCATCATCATCATCATCATCATCATCATCATCATCATCATCATCATCATCATCATCATCATCATCATCATCATCATCATCATCATCATCATCATCATCATCATCAAGATTTGTCACCTTCGTTGTCCAATTCAAGAATCCTCATGTAACATTTCATTTCAAATGCCAGTATTTTGTTCTGGTCCACCTTCTTATTGTCCATGTTTCTCAGGCATAAAGAGCTGTGCTGCTAAACACGCATGTTCTCAATTATAATTGTCTTCCATTTTGTCTTGTAGCAATGTGTTTGGTCTTCCATATGCTATTTAATTCTTCAAATGTTCCATCTCACCCAAAATCAAATTGATGCAGATTTTATAAATAATTGTTTGCGCGTTTGAAAGGTGTCTAATATTTGTTTAACATGTTGCATTACATAAACGAATATAAACGACATCTCGTTGAAAAGGAAACAATTCAACTCGATATCAGTTACAACATTAAATAATTCTACCGGCCTAATAATAATGGTCCTAAAGCGTCTCGACAACTTGTAACTTTTAATCAAACGGTTTTAAAGGTGTCTTAAGGAATTCCGGCGTTATACTAGTTAAATTGCATCTACTGACAACCGCGGCCGTTGAAATTGACCTCGCATTGCTTTATATAACCATTCGATAACCAACTTAACATTCTAATTTACTACTGAGATTAAGGGGAGGCTCTCAAGTTTCAGAAGCGCAGTTGCACACACTTATATTATAGAAAAAGTTTAACGTTAGCTTATGCGCTATGGCGTCGAGTTGTAGCAGGGATTATTGGTGTTGCCTTCACTTATTTATCAGGGCTTCGAGAACGTCAATGGTAGCGGTAGCGGCGATCTCTTGTTAGTCATGTTTAACAACACTGCCATATCAGAGATGATTAGTTTCGCCCTCCTCCTTTATCCAGGCTTGGGACTGAGTTGAGTTAGAGGCAATAGAAATAATTTACACAGTTTAACGGCTTCTTTTACATCCTGCCATGTACGGCTGTTGACGTCAACCCTGCTCACATTAAACGTTATTTAAAGGAAATCAATAAAATCTAGACATTAGAATGTATGCAGAGTTTGACATCGTTCACATGGCAGTGAACGACGTAATATTCGACGAATGGTGTAATTTTAGTTGTATATTTGCTTATTTATTGTTAGTTGCAGTTATCATGTTTTCTAAATCAAGAGTTTTAGTTGTGATTATTCATCGTTATTGTTTGAGATATAGCTTCAGTCTTCGCTAAAAATAACGAAAACTTTTGCCTTTCATTTATTGCATTTCAAGATTTAGCTTTAGTTATAGTTGCTCAATCATTTTTTGCATGATGTAACTTTTCTTACAAAATGTTATGCTATATTCAAAGAAGATTAATGCCGCAAGACGATGGTCATGACAAATACGGACACAGAGTTGGAGATTGGAGTGATCAATGGTAGTTTAGAGCAGGTAGACTCCTTTGTCTATCTGGGAAGCAGAGTAACGAAAGATGTATACTATAATGTAGAAGTGAAAACAAGGTTAGTCATGATTAAGTTGACAAAGGTATGGAAAAACAAGGCAATCAGCTCCAAGACAAAAATACGACTGATGAGGGCCTTAGTGTGGCCAGTGGCAACATACGGTTGTGAGACGTGGACTCTAAAGAAGGAGGAGGAAAGAATTATACAGGCTTTCGAAAACAAATGTATTAGGAAACTACTACGTATTTCATGGACGGAATTGTTGACTAATGACGAGTTTACAAATTAGTGGGGACAAAATGCGAGTTGTTAGGCCATGTGAAAATCCGGAAATTACGATACTTTGGTCACATCCTGCGACAGCAGGACAATATTGAAAATAGTGTTATGACGGGACTGGTGCAGGGTGTTCGTAGCCGCGGTAGACCCAGAATATGCTGGCTCGATAACATCACGTTGTGGACTTGCCTATCAGGAGCGGCTCTATTGAGGACCCTAAGGGACAGATCTTGCTGGAGTACATTGTTCCACTCATTCGCCCAACCGTTGCGAAGCGACTTCGACGTAGCGACATGACATGATAATTCAAAAAAGCAATAATAGTTCAAATTCTGAAATATTTATAATTTTATATAATTTGCAACAAAGGTGTTTAACTCAATCAACTTATTGTTGCGTGACTAACTTAAAAAAGGTGTTCACATATCAGTCAATAACGGGTAATATTCTACAGTTAGTTCTGCTTGTAATTATCAACGTGCGGTGTGACACAGTGATCTCCTTTAAAAGCTAAGTGCGCAATTAGCCTGCGCCGTTGATTGGCCAGAAGACCTTCCATCCGTCCACTGTTAGGTCGTTCCTTTATCGCAGCGTAATATCTAAGTAGCATTGAATACTGCAACGCGCACAGCGAGCAAAACAATCGGTGGGGAAAGATCTTACCCTATTAGGAAACGGTAGCGTTCTGAGACGGTACCGCGGGGTCTCCTGGGTTTAAACGCGGAAGGCGACCAAACGAAAAATGCCAGCACAAAAATGGCGATTTGTTACTGCATAGTGACGTATGGTGGCAGCATAGATTATTGTCGTTGTCATTGCTCATCTGTCCAGACTTCGAAAGCATCATTATTAGCAGGGCTGTTTTTAAGGAATTTTTAGAACTGCACAACTCCTTCTTTCCTTTCCCAACCTCCATGGTAAATTACTTCCAATCGGATGAAGATGACCTTTTTTGCTAGTTTTAACTGCACAAAACGTGTGACAGAAGTGCTTCTACAGCTGCACAAATCCATTTAGAATTGCACATTTTGTGTACAACTGCACGTTAAAAAAGCCCTGATTATTAGTCGTAATGGTGATGACAATTGCAGCTTTATATAGAGCCATTCAAGACTGATTCATCGTGTTATCATCTGAGCTCTAGAACTATGCACTGGTAAAACTTTCTCGTAAAACAACGTTGAAAGGCATGCCTACTTATGCGACAATGAAAGCACGCTGATGTGGTGGAGTTTAACGACAGAAGTGGTATAGCCTCGGGTGTCCATTGACATGGTAGGCTAAAAGGCTGTTGACATTGCCTTGCCTGTAATCCAGACATGGGACAGGCGCCATCAGAGTACGGGCTTGTAGTAGCTGAGTTATACTGAATAAAAATAAGAAATAATTTCTGGCTATAACGACATCATTTTGGCCGTTTGTCGTGCGCGTCTGTTAACATCGATCTTACTTACAATGAACGTTATTAAAAGATAATATATATAAAATCTACTCTTTAGACTGGAGCTTCATTCTTATGTCAGTGAAGGGCATGATGGGTATAGGCGCTGACGAGCAATATGGTCTTAGTTGCCAATAATATTTCGTTTTAGTTTTGGCTAAAATTTGTCTTTTAAGTCAAGAGTCTTAGTTATGATCAATTATCGCCATATATATTGAGATTTAGCTTTTGTTTTATTTAACTATGTCGAAATCTTTTGACTTTCTTTTTATCTTTAAAAAGTGAAGCTTTGCTTTGGGTTCAGTTGCTCAACAATTTTTCAAGACTTCGGGACAAGATTATTTCTCATGGTAACAATTTAAAAAGGTGCTTAATTCCACCTTCTTATAAAATTCAAAATAAATTTTAAAAAGGTGTTTGATATCACCCGACAATGTATATTATTTTCCCAATGAGTTCTGTTTATATCAGATGTCGGTGTTTCGTGGCATGTCTTTTATAAGAGTTCAATGCGCTATTGTCTTGGGTCGTTGATAGGCCAGAACATCTAGGCGTCCAATATAATTATAGTCGTTCTTTTATCTGAAACGCATATTTAAGAAGCTCTGCGCATACATCAGCGTGTACAGCGAGCGATAAAATCGGTGCGGGAGGGTTTTTCATGGAATGACCCAACGGGGTCTCGAGTTAAAACGCGAGACGCGGAACACACGAGAACTGGTGCCATGGAAATAGCGTCTCTGGAGCTAGATCAATGAAGGGCGGTGGATAAGGAACGGGATAGAAATCGGGGAGGGATAGCTCGATTCGGGCAGGCGTTTCTATGGTAATTGCCTACTGCGTTCAGGCCACGCCGCCCTAAATAACAGCGTATTTTATTCTGCTCCCATGCGCTTCTCTGCGATAGCCTACATGTATAATTATGTGCTATGCACGTATGCTCTCAATGCAGGTCCTACGGTGTTCTTGTGTTGTATTGCATTGTATCTTGTATAGTGTTGTGTTGTATTTTGTTGTGTTGTGCTGTGCTGCGTTGTATTGCATTGTCTCGAAGTAAGGATCGAGATAAGGTTGTCTGCAACATCAAGAGAATGATACGCTGTGGTTATACTTACACGGATATTGCCTATGCCAAGTGCACGTGTGTGTAGCTGTGTTAAGCTAAGATATTTCTAGCCACTAACAATGATTATAATCATGTCCTTCGAACATTAATTCCTACTCTCTGTAGCAACGGCTTCTTATATTATAGTGAGCTGTTTCTTAAAAGTGGTGAATTTGCGCTACGAGGAAGGCGAAAATTCTTTCAAAAGCAATAATTTTCAAGCCACACGGCATTACTTCCCACCACTAATCAAAAATCACTGCGTCTTGTAAATTCATGACGCACGTATACCGTAACACGTCTTCTAACATACTCGATCTTTTATTTTTGCGTTGTGACTGTTTCCACAAATTCCCTTAACATTATTGTCTTTGTAAGAAGCGATAATGTTTGCTACATTATTTCAAATTGATTGCTTTGTTGATTGAATGACAATAATTTTCAATTTTCAATGACAATCAATGATTGTCATTGTCTGATTGTGTCTAATTGTCAACAAGTCAAGTAAGATAGGTTACTGTGAATTTTTGAATATTTGATTTTCGGCATAAAGTGTAGGCCTAACCAAATTTATTTACCTCAGAAGGGTGTGTCGGGTCGGGTCGTGCGAAACAGAGAAGATTCCCGGTTCTGTCTGTTTTCCAAGCTAGTAATAATATTATTATGTAAATTGAGCTTACTAGTAGCAGTGGGCAGACATTACTCATATGATACACAGAACATTTATTATTATTCCACAGTTACATCGTGGAATCACTCAATCTTATAAAAGTAAAATTCGCTTAAAGGAGGTGTTTACCAATTTTTAAGGATTCTCGTCGATCTCGGCGCTTACCGGTAATGCAGCATTTCCCACTTATGCAACAATTGCGTGAACGATTATTTATAATTTTATAGTCTTATTTTAAAAGGTTCGCAATTTCAGGTAACTTATCCACGTATATTAGGCATACCAGATAAGACAATTCGGGGTCAAGGCAAAGAGGCGCGGTTACACAATATAAAGTTGGGTATGGTAAGAAGGCAAAACATGAACGAAAAATGTAAGGAAAGATTTAGCCAAGGTAAAGCGTCTATGGAATTTAAAATAAGGGAGGCAAAAATGGTTGGACACGTTAGGTTTTTAGACTGGGACATGGCGTCGAAAGGCCAGCCGTCTCTGTCGGTCGGTCAGCCGGGCATCTTGAGCAGCGCAACTCCGATCAATAGGGCAATGATTTGGCCTTTCATTGAAGGCTGCGGATGGTAAGCATTGGAGCGTAACGGACACACGGAACACGGTCCAGTGCGCAATTCGTCTGTTTTATTGCGGCAAAAACATCTGTTTCGGCATGCAAGCTGTTACATGGATTGCGCGGCCAGATAGAAGGCTGGCGGTTATTATAGGGGAGAGGGTTGAGGGGCACTGCTAGGGTAAGGGAGGAGTGGGGTGGTGAGGTGGGGAGAGAGGGTAGGATATGAAATGGAGAGGGAGAAATGTTGCCTTTTTATGGGAGTGAGAATGGGAGTTTCATAGGTAGGAAAAATAGTGATTTAATATTGGGTAGCCCCAGGTGGCGGGTGATTTGAAGGTTTTTGATTACGAATGGTGACCAGCTGAGGGGGGGGTGATGAAAGCGGAAGGCATGTATAAGAAGTTATGGTTAAGGTAAAGTTGAAGACCAAACTCAAAGGACAAGGTTGAGGTAGAGGTGAAAATCAGGGTCAAGGGTAAATGTCAATGTCATATATGAATTGCAAGTTAATGTAAGACCACAATCTATTTGTCGCACCCTGTCTTAATATTTTGCGACTGTTGTTTTCCTCTCAGTGCCTCCTTCTATGCCTTCTTGTTTTCTTAATGCTTTTCTGAAAGCTTTTATACATTTGCACATGCTACAGCACCGGTAATTATATAAAAGAGAGATTATACACTACATGAGGTATGTGCAAACATGATTTTTACATAATTATATGTTACAGCGACTTACAGATTTTCACTCAGAGGCACTCACGACTACAGCACGGACCCCGAATCGAAGTCGCTCCTGACGAAAAGGTGCAAGCACATTGTGGGGCGCGATGTTGCAGTGGTATTCTCGCTGCCTTAAAGCCGGACGGTGGATGGTTCGAATAATCGAATTCACCTCAGAACGCTGCGTACAGCAAGTCCTTCAATTCCAGTAATATTGCTCGTGTAGTGCACGTCGTTGTGAAATTCCGATTCAGTGTATGCGCTGTAGTCTGGAGTGCCTCTGAGTGGGAAAATCTGGATGGGGTGCTATATGACATAACGGGTAAATAAAAAATTATGTATAAACTGTTTGCATATACATCCAATGACTTTTCTGGCAACTTTCATGCTTGGTTTTTACCTCATATTTCCAAGACCGTTCTTGACATTATAGCTTGCGGATCTGCAATGTTGCCGTGAGTAACTGCTCCCTTTGGTTTACCGCGGGGTGCGGTCCAGGGTCATCTGCTTTACATTACCTATACTGTAGACATTGGTCCCCATACTGCATGACAGCTGGTGATGTTTTGAGTCAATCTTATGCATTGACGACCTTCAGGCATGCATCTGTATTGACTGCCTGGCGTATATGCAGGTGCAGAGGTGCTCCTGCGGTCCATGCATTAAACAGGGCCATGCAGACCTTGTAGACTTAGATGACAACAGGGCTTAAAGTGTGCCTGGACGGCCATGGACGGCGTCCATGCACTTGTTTTAAAATCTGAACGCCGTCCAGCCACTTATTGGCGAGCACAGACTAGGAAGGTAAGGGGCGTCCAGGCACTTCTTTTGGAGAGGTAAGGGCGTCCAGACACTTATTTTTCCACACTTTAGGCACTGACTGACATCTAACCGGTTACGACTTAACTAAATAGCTCCCAATAATATCTGGCTCGTCACTCGCCAACAACTTGCAAAACTTGACTTAGATGCTTTAACTGTTGAGTTCCTCGGGTTATTACATTTGCAACGGGACCGTGATGGTAGGCCTATACCTTGGACGAGCAGCGTATTTTCACGAAACACATCCATCTATATTTTGTCGTGATTGCTACGAACAAAGTATACGTTAGCTTAGGCTAATAGCATATCGTCCTCTGACCCCTACTACTGCGTCCACTCCCGTTCATGACTTAGGGATTTATCACCTAGACATTTTTGTAGCGCCCTAGTACATTGCTCTCGGCTGTACGCATTGCGGCAGTGGGTGGCTTGCGTGCATCTACGCACAGCGACACATCTTATTTGTCACATCGCTTAATTTGACTAAGTCACGGAGTACACGAGAAATGTACTCCAGTAAACTCCACTGGCTTCCATTTCCGCAGCGAATCGCCTATTATATTATATTATTACTATATTATTATAATATTATTATGCTATTAAATTATTATATTATATTATTATATTATTATATTATTTCTGCATTGTTCTGGGCATGACGTTAAACTGCATCCATCCTCTGCCACAGGGAACCAACAACGTCCCTGTGCCGGTCCTAAGCCCGGACAAAAGGAGGAAGGTTTGCCAGATGGGTGGCGATACGCTGGCAGTAAAGGACCAAGACGATTGGAATCCGCAAAAACCACGACACGAGTGACAGAGTGACCCAGATGCTTCAAGGTGTCATGATGTGGAGCAGACATGCACAGACCGGTCAGGACAGACCAGTGGAGAGAGTCGGAGGAGAGCATGGGACACATACGGGCATTGACCCAGGTTGTCCTTCATGCTTCTTTCCCAATATTCTCTTCAATCAGACAAGGTGGTCTAGTTGCTTCAAGATGTTAATGGTATGGAGCAGACCTGCTGACCGGACCTGTTGAAGCTGGTCTACATGGCGCGAGACAGACTCATACAGAGAGTGGCGTCGGACTCTTACGGGCATTGAGCCCAATGATATTGATGATGAAGATGATTGTTCTGGCGTTGCATGGAGGCTCTGACTTCCCTGTAATCTGCTGGAGCCTCTCTGTCCCACCTATATTGTCCAGCGGCGATCTGCTCTCCGATCTGCCGATCAAGCTGGACTCTTTGTTCCTCGCTCGCGGACATCTTCATGTATGGTGGCTTGCCCAAGAACTTGGAGCGAGTTCTCTCTTGCGCTTCGTCTGAAGCGATCACACCACTATACTCCTTTCGAAATTAAAACCTGTCTCGTTTAGCCGTGGCTGAACTGCGGCGCTATATAAAAATTCCTCAGTGACATACGAAACATTTGCTGATAAGATATATAATTATATATATATATATATATATATATATACATACACGAATATATATATAGTTATTTATATGTGTGTATTTGCGTGTACGCTTGTGTCTGTGTCTGTGTCTGTGTCTGAGTGTGTGCGTGCGTGCGTGAGTGTGTGAAGATTTGCGAGTGGTATACTTCCGAGTAAGCTGCATTATGTCTAATATCTGCGTCGCACGTGACCAGCTTACCATATTATATGATGAAGTGATGGATCAATAGCCATAAAATATCCGATATTTCACCACAGACTTTGATTTCCTTCCGTCATAAAAGAGAAACGTTTCGCAATAAAAATTAACAGGTCTAAGACCATAGGACTATGTCTAAGACGGCCTAAATATTGGGCCTAAAGTAGCGGACTATTAACGTGTACGTATGCGTTTTGCCAATAATTTACCTATCTCTAAGCTTGATGAAGTGACACCTTTCTATAAACCTTGCAAAGTAGTATATATAGATCTAAATGCTTACATACGACTGGTGTATGCCTACAATCCCCTAAATGTACCTATGTCCTGATAAAGATCTTATTATTATTATTCAAAGTTTAACGTCGTCTTATGACACCAATGGCCGTTGACGACTGATAAAGATCTATGTACAATGTACATTATTATATACACAAAATTAATAGAAGGTTAGTTCGAGTACGCATCAAAGTGGATAATCTTGCATGCAAAGGTGCTATAAAGTGTCCCCAATAATGACTATAATAAGTAAATGAGTAAATAAACAAATAAATATACAGCTCAAATATAGACATAAATACGGACCCGTAATTATAATCGTAGGCTCAAACAGTAAACATTTTTAATGGTGGCTGTCTGAATCCAAAGATGACAATAAAGGGAAAACATTTTCGTACAGTTTTAGTCATGCTTATTACTAAATTAACAACTTTCAATAACTGCTGATATATTTAGCGACATCATGTGACTGAAAGTTTCAGGATTGTTTGACGTTTGAATGGTTGATAGGTCGCTGTCAGTTAAAAGACGATTCACAATTGACCTCCTCCTCATCTGAACTTGAGACTGGCATTGCTATTGTGCAGAGAGTTGCGGTTTGTTGAATAATATCGCGCATCAATTATACTTAGCGACATCTTGTAGCTGCAAAGCAGTTAACGTCCAACGCTAAACTTCAGCGTTAACGAGAACGATCGACGAATTGTTCGAGCGAACAAGATGAAAAAGTTTGTCAGATGAATGTTGTGTTGAGGTCTTATCGTGGAAGCAGATAGCAAGTTTGGATCAGTGGTCGAAATACCACTGCAGTAAGACTATTTAATTTTGATTTTGATACTTTTCAAAGCAGCACACATAACAAGAACATTCAAGAGACGTCAATATTATTTAAAATGGCCATTACACACGTATATATAGCTTTGTTAGAAGGCATTTCAGGGGTGTTTAAAACGCTTCATAATCGTCCATTATAGGAAAACTTTTTCTACCATACACATTAATTTGCACAAAGCAGATAGCATTCAACAAACGCAAGCGGTGGTTCTCTTCAATATACATGTATACCCTGTGACTAATGCAGACTAAAGGTTTTTAAGTAATTTTAACGATGATTAGGCCAACGTTAAAGTCAATTATTGGAAACCTATGCAGCATTTCGTTTAAACAGTGCACCGTCGTCGTCATCATCGTCATCGTCATCATCATCATCATCACCAACTTGGTTATCAGGTGATAGTATGAAAGTATGCGTGTGCACCTGTTATATCGCCCTTTCGAGATCACTGCTCAGAGGCGCTCCCGACTACAGCGCGGACACTGAATCGGAGTTTCACACCAAAGCGCTGAGGAGTTACGAGTGAAGGACTTGCCCGAGGTCCCTACACGGCGATTTGACGTGGATTAGAACCTGCAACCCACCGGCTGCAAGGCAAGGAACATGCCCACCACACCACCGTGCCCCGACATCGCGACAAATACTATATCCATAATCTCGACCACACACGCACGCACGCAGTAGGAGAGAGGGAGAAAGGAGAAAGGGAGATCATCAGGCATAGGGAGATTGAAATCTTTCCAATTTCAGAATCATTTACTTAACATTCAAAATGTAGCTAACTTCGATATAATTAAACACCACAGTTAAGGTATATATCATGCAAATTTATACATGCAAGTTCTAAAATTCAGAGTCTATAGTCATGGTAAAACATAAGCTTGATGAAGTTACACCTTTCTATAAGCCTTACAAAGTGAGAAATATAGTTCTAAATGCTCACACAGTACTGGTGTAGGCCCTATACCTAAATGTACGCCTACGCCCCTGATAAGGATTAATTAATTAAAATTAATGACTTTCAATAGTTTCTGATATTTAGCAACATCCTGTGACAGAAAGCTTCGAGATTGTTTGACGTTTGAATGGCTGATTGGTCGCTGTCAGTTGAAAAATGATTCGCAATCGACCCCCTCCTCCTCTTCGGAACTTGAGACTGGCATTGCTATAATTGTGCAGAGAGTTGCGGTTTTATTGAATAATATCGCGCATCAATTATACTTAGCGACATTTTGTAGCTGCAAAGCCATTAACGTCCAACGCTCACTTCAGTTAACGAGAAGGATCGACGATCATGCGAGCAAGATGGAAAAGTTTGTCAAAATAATATTGTCTCGGGGTTTTAATATCGTGGAAATGGATAACAAGTTTTTAGCAGTCGTCGAAAAACCATCGCAGAAGACTGTTTAATTTTGATGCCTTTCAGGGTGGCATGCAAGTACAGGCATATATATACACAAATTTCTTTGAAAATAACTATTATATATAGCGCCGATAGAAAACATTTCAAGGGTGTTTTAAACGCTTCATAATCGTCAATAATTTATAATGGGAAATAACGTTCATTTACCATACACATTACACAAGGCAGATAATATCAGATAATACAATTGGTGTTCTCATAAGTGACCTGTATCTAATGCAGTTTAAAGGTAATTTAAGTAATTTTAACGATGATTAGGCCTACGCTAAAAGTCAATTATAGGAAACATATGCAGCGTTTCGTTTAAACAATGCACCGTTGTCGTCGTCGTCACAGACACAGACACAGACGTCGTCGTCGTCGTCATCGTCATCGTCATCGTCATCGTCATCGTCATCGTCATCGTCGTCATCATCATCATCATCATCATCATCATCATCATCATCATCATCATCATCATCATCATCATCATCATCATCATCCGGTGATAGTATGAATGTATGCATCAGTGGCGGCGCCAGGGGGGGCTGGAGGGGGCTAAGCCCCCCTGAATGCGGCTCAGCCCCCCCAAAGCAAAATGTGGAAAATGTCTATAACGGCTTATTTCGTAATAAGAAAACTAGACAATGATCAATGGCATCGAAATCTACTTTGAGAATGAAGTTAGCGACTTCATTTCTTGGCCTCAGTCTATGAAAATGGGTGACAAGTTTGCACCCTTACCTTTTGACCATACAACGGGACAGGGTTGTCGAAATTGTCGAAGAAACAACATGGTTCTTAGACACCTCGTTTCTGATTGAAACCGTTTTATAAGTATTAGACGTATAGAAATATCGAAATTGCCTAGTCCTTCAAAAAGTGGTGCAAAGCTGTATTTTCTCTTGATTTTTCGCATATTTCACAAAATTAATCATCGTCACAAAAGAATGTTTAGGGTTTTCTCCCTCCTGCAATCAACTATATAATCATAGCGTAGATGCTTGCGCCAGTGGCGTCGTCAGAAGGCTAGGGGTTATGGCCTCTAAATGCGGCTCAGCCCCTCAAAGCAAAAAACAGAAAATATCCATTACGGCTTATTTCGTAATAAGAAAGCTAGACAATGGTCAATGGCATCGAAATCAACTATATATACAATATATAATTATATATAATATATATATTAAGTTGCATAGGTCATTTAATTCGTTGCATAGCAAATGCTACAAGTTTAGTGAACCAGTTTTGTTGCATTTAGTAGCTGCCCACTGTAAACCGTTTCTTCTTTATGGAATGGAAGCTGTCATCTCTACCAAAAGTGACCTGAACTATTTATAGTACACTTACAGCTCTGCAGTATGTGAAAATTTTAAAGCCTCCCATAGTAGTGTTGCATCTGTACTGCACATTATGCATGAAAATAATATTGCAGACTGCTGGTTATCCAGAAGATTGCGTTTTATCCAGAAATGCCTTTAACACAACAATGTTCATGCAGTTGTCAGATTTGCGTCATGTTTCTCTTACACACCTCAAAATGTGTGCGCTCTTGTTATTTTCGGTATAATAATTATTATATTCTTGTTGTGTATACCACCACTGTCTGGGCATGTAGGCCTACGCTTGATATAATGGTCAACTAAGAAGTAAAAAATATATAAAATAATTGTGTGCATATATCTAAGCATGCATATTTTTGTATAAAGGAAACTTAAACTGTTTTCTGTCATTAGTAGGCCTTATATGCAGGCAGATTATTATAATAGTGTCCTGTGAATGCTGTTGGACACCTTTATTGTGATTTATTTTTATTTGTGATTATTTCAATTGAATGTCCAGGGTAACGGGCCTTGTTGTCATAGACCCTGGTCAAATCGAATCCATCCATTTTTGTGATTACTTTTTTGTTGTAAAATTTCTGAGTAGGCCTATTAATACTGTGTTGGACACCTTTTTTGTGATAACTTGGAAGTCGAGTCCCTGTCTATGGTTGAATTTTTATACGACAATACTGAATTGCACACCATTTTTTGGCACATTTTCTGAATATTAGTACTGTGTTGGACACCTTTATTTATTGTGATAACTTGGATCACGAGTCCGTGTCCATGGTTGACTTTTTATACGAGAATACTGAATTGTACACCATTGTATTGTGGAATTTCTGAATATTAATTCGGTGTTGGACACCTTTACTGTGATTTATTTTTATTTGTGATTATTTTAATTGAATGTCCAGGGTAATGGCCTCTGTTGTCATAGACCCGGTCAAATCGGATCCGTCCATTATAGTGAATACTTTTTTGTTGTTAAATTTCTGAGTATTAATACTGTGTTGGACACCTTTATTGTGATAACTTGGAACTCGAGTCCGTGTCCATGGCCGGCTTTTTATACGATAATACTGAATTGCACACCATTTCATTGTAAAATTTCTGAATATTAATGCTGAGTTGGACACCTTTGTGACAACTTGGATCTCGAGTCCGTGTGACAACTTGGATCTCGAGTCTGTGTCCATGGTTGACTTTTTATACGATAATACTGAATTGCACACCATTGCATTGTGGAATTTCTGAATATCAATACGGTGTTGGACACCTCTTATTGTGACAGCTGGGAACTCTAGTCAACGTGGTTTTTGAGTGCTTGTCAAAGACAATAGGGACTTTACATTACCTCACTGTCTGCACCACATAGCTACTCGGGCTACTGTGTGCACACGCACTGTATATACTGTATCGCCTTTGCTCAGCTCGGTCACCAACTCGGCTCAGATGACTGAAATTTCGGGGTATGGTACAGCGCGGGCACGGCATAGACTTTACGCCGACGCGTTTGAGGACCTCCCATTCTCTTTTGCTACCTTAGTTGGACACCTTTGTTTATGATAATTTGGAACTTAATCTAGGATTGCGGCCGGATACACCAAAAATCAAAAACCTCAACAATAATTATTGCTGACTTCGTTTAAATAACCCACTCAATCTCCCACTACATCTTGCAATGTGGAGCGGGTTTGTGCCAGTGCACAATTTCTTGTAAAACCCTTAGTCGGTATGTGCTTCGTTCATGCATTCGGCACTCGCTGCTCCGCGCGATTGCAATATGACCGCCCTGGGAAGAAAATGTTCTAGTTGCGTCTCTGGGAGGGAGGAAGGCTTGGGGCTTCAGCCCCCCCCCAAACCTGAAATCCTGGCGCCGCCACTGGTATGCATGTGCACTTGTTATAGCGCCCTTTTAAGGTCTCTACTCGGAAGCACTCCCGACTACAGCGCGGACACTGAATAGGAGTTTCACGCCGATGCGCTGAGCAATTACGAGTGAAGGACTTGCCCGAGGTCCGTATACACGGCGACTTGAGGTGGATTCGAACCTGCAACCCTCCGGCTGCAAGGCAACGAACATACCCACTACACCACCGCGCCCCACATCGCTAGAAATACTATAGATACATAATCTGGACCACACACGCACGCACACAGTCAGATGGAGGGAGGGAGGGAGGGAGGGAGGGAGGGAGGGAGGGAGGGAGGGAGGGAGGGAGGGAGGGAGGGAGGGAGGGAGGGAGGGAGGGAGGGAGGGAGGGAGGGAGATCGTGAGACATGAGGAGGTTGAAGTGTCTTCGATACTTTTCCCATATCAGAATCATTTACTTAACATTCAAAATGTAGCTAAATTTGATATGATAAAACACCACAGTTTGAGAATAATTTATCACACAAATACGCGCAATTTTTAAAAACCGCAGTCAAAAAAAAAAAATATGTCAAAAATAAAAACAAGAGACATAAACCGCTGCCATTTTGGAATGAGAAATGTGATAAAGCAATATATGAGAGAAATAGAATTCGTAATAAGATGAATAAATCACGGAATTTAGATGATTATGTAGGATTTAAAAGACAAAATGCAGTATCAAAGAGAGTGATTGCAGATGAGGCAAAAGCTAGCTGGGAAACCTATTGCGGTGAATTAAACAACCAATCAAAGTTATCATCTATATGGAATATGGCACGTAGAATGGAAGGAGTGACATCTGCAACCTACATTCCTACCCTACAATATCAAGGCACCAAGGCTGAATCAAACTTACAGAAAGCTAATTTATTAGGGAAAAATTACTCCCGTACCAGTAGTAGCTCTAATTATACAGACAAATTCCTATATTATTTGCGAAACAAGAATGATGAAAATGAGATGCTATCAGGTTATTGCAGTAATACGTTAGATCTTAATATAGCTTTCACTATTCGAGAGCTTCAAGATGCCATAGACTCATCAAAAAATAACAAATCTCCAGGGGAAGATCGAATCCCTTATGATTTAATTAAACATCTCCATAAAAGTGTTCTAAAAGTGCTCTTATCCTTTTACAATAAAGTATGGACAACAGGTGAACTCCCGAGGGAATGGAATCATGCAATAATTTTGCCTATTCTTAAACCTAACAAAGATTCTACAGCTCCTGACTCTTATAGACCAATCTCACTCACACCAACTCTATGCAAAATAATGGAAAAAATGATTACAAACAGATTACAGTGGTTCTTGGAAGCAAATAAAATTCTTACTCCGTATCAAACAGGTTTTAGAAAGCATAAAAGCACAATAGACCAAATTTTAAGACTTCAAGATTATATTCATAAAAAACTTAAAAGTAAACAAAATGTTTTGGCAGTATTTATTGATTTTGAAAAAGCATATGATATGCTTCATGTTCCAACTCTGTTAGAAAAATTACGTAAAATTGGAATTACAGGAAATATTTTTGATTGGATTTCTAAATTCTTAGCCAACCGTACTTTTCAAGTCAAAATCGGAATAGAATTATCTGATATATTCTCGCAAGAGAATGGAACTCCACAGGGTTCTGTAATTTCCCCATTATTGTTCTTAATAATGATAAATAATCTTGATCCTGGTTTGGAAAATGTAGGACTTTCATTATTTGCAGATGACAGTGCCATTTTCTATGCAAATCGAGACTTGAAATTGCTTCAAAATAAAATTCAAAATGCTATTATTAAGATAGATGATTGGTGTAATGAAAATGGTTTTAAAATATCTGTAAATAAAACCACTGGTGTAATATTTACCAAAAGAAGAAAATTACCAAAATTGCATATTAAACTTAATAATAAGGATATTAAAATAGAAAATACTGCTAAATTCTTGGGAGTCATTTTTGATTCTAATTTAAACTGGAAACCCCATATAGACTACATCGTAATCAAATGTAAAAAGAGAATGAATATAATGAGAGCTGTATCTGGGTATAGTTGGGGAGCATCAAAGCGGGCACTTCTTTCCATCTATAGAGCAATTATAAGGTCAGTCCTTGATTATGGCGATGTGGCATATGCTACTGCTAGTGCTAATCAATTGAAAAGGCTGCAAAATGTACAATCTGAAGCTTTGAGGCTGGCGTGTGGATCGGCTAAAGGCACCCCTGTAATGGCCCTCCAGAATGAGTGTGGAGAGGTTCCCCTCCACCTACGTCGATTGAGTAACTCGATCAGGTTTGGATCAAAGATCGCAGGTTCTACAGATCACCCAGCAGCAGATACTATGCGAGATCACTGGTCAAATTATTATTGTGCACCATCTGTAAAACAAAATTCTATTTTCAAAAGAACTGAACATTTCTTTTCAATGATTTCTGAACAATTTATCTCTCCAATTTATCAGTCAAGCGCTCCTTGGTTTAACAGAACCACCAGAGTCGATCTGTCCTTGAAAAAATATATCAACAAAAAGACTGATTCTCCTAACATTATGTCATCCTTATCGTTACGACTTATTGATAAGTATGTTGATCACACATCAATCTATACAGATGGTTCTAAAATTGAAAATGTAGTTTCGGCAGCTTTCTATATACCTTCCATGAACTCTCATAATGTTTTTAGAATAGCAGATAACTCCTCAATTTATTCTGCTGAATTAACAGCCATAATTGAAGCGACAAAATGGATTATCCAAAATGAAAATATAAATGAAAATGCAAATAAGTATATTATATATACTGATTCATTAAGTGTAGCAACATCTATAAAAGAAAATAAGTCATGTTCCCGGCCTAATTTATTTCTAGAATTTTTAGATAATGTTAATAAACTTAAGAATAGTAG
Source organism: Lumbricus terrestris (assembly GCA_949752735.1). NCBI lineage: Eukaryota > Metazoa > Annelida > Clitellata > Crassiclitellata > Lumbricidae > Lumbricus > Lumbricus terrestris. The sequence continues at coordinate 33,525 of CATKHU010000069.1, forward strand.
TATAGTCATAGCATGGATCCCTAGCCATATTGGATTATCTGGAAATGAAATGGCAGATACCCTAGCAAAGAATGGGCAAGAACTAACAGAAATTAATTCAACAAACTATCTAGAGTTGAAGGAAATCTATTCTTTAACCCTTATAGGGTCACGATTTTTCTCAACCGATTTTGGTCACCGGGGGGTAAAAAAATACCCCCACTGTGATTCGCATGTTTCCTACGATTAACTCCGATTTTCAAGGATAAAACTAAAAGAAGTTATTTATAGAAGGTTCGCAGAATGCGCTGGAACCAAAGTAGCATGTGCAGCACTGCAGGAAAATCAAAATGGCGGACAAAATGGCGGCCAGAATCTTAAATGACTATAAGTGAAGTTATGTATGCAATGGAAACATGATTTCAGAGTCTAAATCAGCATTTTCGAGGTAAAGGAATGCAATGGAGCCAATGTCACATATGTGGTGCTGAACGAAAATCAAAATGGTGGACAAAATGGCGGCCAGAATATTAAAATGGCTATTAGTGAAGTCAGAGCCTATGTTCAATGGAAACATGATCTCAGGGTCTAAATCAGCATTTTCGAGGTCAAGGAATGCGATGGAACAATTGCGTTCAAGTGTACATGGCAAGATCGCACTTCGACAGCAGTAGGGCTTGATGCTACACTTCTTAACTTCGCGTGATTTGCTGTAGACAACTTCATTTATTCATCCTAATTTGATTAAACCGAAACGATTTCTATTATAATGTCCAGATACTGATAAGGACACATGTTAACAGCAAGACACTCATGTGTAAAGCATGCATAGTGCTATGTTTAAAAATTCCTGAGTAAAATAGCTAGGACGTGGTACATTTTCCTATTTTATAGCTGATTTGGGTGCATGAATAACTAATGAAACTGGATGCATTCTGTGCATAAAACATATTTAGGAAAAGTCATAGAAGCGATTTCTTCAACTATTTTCATGGAATAAAATTTCCGTGAAAAACCGAGATGGGGGTATTTTTTTACCCCCCGGTGACCCTATAAGGGTTAATAAGAAAATATGTTATTAATTTATGGCAAATTGAATATGATACTGAACGGAAAGGGCGATTTTATAAATCTATTCAGCCTTTGGTATCAACTGATATAAAATTTATGGACTCCATCAGGAAAAGAGAAGTTCAAATTACCCGACTTAGAATGGGGCATGTCCTTAATAATAGCTGGTTGAAAGTCATAGGTAAAAGCATAACAGACCTGTGTTCTAAATGCCAATTGCCTGAAACAACCGATCATATGCTGCTTGCTTGTATAAAGAATGACATATCAATCTTACTACATAACAAATGTGTAGAGAAAAAAGTGGAATGCACTGTTAAAAATATATTGTCTATTCCAAGTATATATCTTGAAGCTTATGATATCCTTATGACTATAACTGATGGAAAAATTATATGAGAAGTGTTAATTAAACATACCGGTAATATCTGAAAATACAATCTGCTAGGACAATGTGTCAGCTTAACGTTATTAATGGTCACTGTGGTTACTTATGGTTGATGAAGTGAAAAGGTTTTACCATTGTTTTGAATAATGTTCCTGGAAATAGATTAATAACTGGATTATTTGCAATGTAAAATGTATGTGAATTATAATTTCAGACGGTTTGCTTCATTTTAGTATTGAGCAAAGATAAACTTTATGTTTAATAAGATTTATGATATCCATGGACTTTTCTCTATCAATGTGTATTGTTTTTTTTTAATATTATTATTATTATTTATTTATTTATTTTTTTTTTTTAATGCTGGGCAAATACTTTGATTTTGATTTTAATGTTGAATATCTAATCTGCTAATAATTTTATTGTTGGTCAATGAATGTCAAAAATTGCTTGTGAACATGCGATAAATATTTGATGTTAATCTAATTAAGTAAGCTAGATGTTTTATTATATGAACATCCTGAAATGTGCAAATGTATAATAAGATGCCATCAAACTTCGGAAAAAGGAAACGAAAACAGAAAGAAAAAGGACAAATACTGCTGAACAGTTGAACAAAAGTGAATGGACATACGTTAAAATCTTTAAAGACGTCAACAGCCTTTGTAGCTATAAGATGTCGTTAAACTGCTGATTAATAATAAACCGCAGTCAACCAGTCATTATCTTGAAACAAGAAAGGCCGTCAAGGCAGTAATCATGACAGTGCATACAGCAGTAAAGTTAGTGAGTGTGCGGGCGAATGAGTGATTGAGTAAGTGAATGAGTGAGTGAGTGAATGAGTGAGTGAGTGAATGAGTGGGTGAATGATTGATTATGTGATTACTTGAGCAAGTGATGGTGATCGAATGAGTGAGTGATTGACTGATTGAGTGAGGGAGTGATTGACTGATTGAGTGAGGGAGTGATTGACTGATTGAGTGAGTGAGTTAATGGTTAATTGTGAATGCATTTTCTTAAATATACCAGCTGCTAATGGCACTCTGGTTTTCATGCATATAAAAAAAACGAGAAGTATAAAACAAAGAACATTCGACAAGTTTGGTGGCATCTGTTTAGCGACATTATAATTGTTAGCATAAATCAGCGACTCAAAAATTTCAGGTCAAAGTCTGTTCTGCGTGATTTTATATGAAAAGTCTTTCACTGCATTCAGTCCAAAGTGCCACAGCCATCATCTATTTGCATTATATTTCCGACCAATATGCTTCAACCTGGATATTCATTTAACATGAGTGGTTACTGCATATTTATTATTGAATTGTCTCCGTTGTTAAAGGTGTGGAACATTTCCCGGTATTGTGGCAAACAAATTCTATCTGTTCTCTAGATTCCTTAGTATGCAACACTTAAAAACTTCCTGAAAATGTAATTAAATTTCCAAGTGAATGTTATCGAGGCAATTCTTGGAGGCAATTAATGTTAATGGCAATCGTAAATTCCCGACGACGCGATAATAATATAATTATATAATGCGACATGACGCAATCTTGCGCTTTTCGTAACCTTTTAAAATAAGTAGGTATGTAAGTAGGTAGGTAAGTGTATTCAGGTAGGCAGGTAGGTAAGTAGGTAGGTAGGTAGGCGGGTGAGTAGGTATTGAGTAAGAAAACCAGTCAGAGTCAGTCAGTCAGTCAGTCAGTCAGTCAGTCAGCTACTCAGTCAGGAAGTGTGTATGCAAGTAAGAAAGCAAGGTAGTGAGTGACTAAGAAAGAGAGTGAGTAAGTAAGTAAGTAAGTAAGTAAGTAAGCAAGTAAGTAAGTGAGCATGTGAGTGAGTAGATTACTTATTATACTAGTTGTTAACCTCACTCTGTTTTGCATGCTTATCAAACACGAAAACAGAAATTTGTTAGTTTCTGTTATGCGTGATAATTTTGCCTGAATGCCTTGTTTACGTCAGCTATGTACGATCTGATATGTATGTCACATCGTTTCAATGCTTTGATTTCAAAGCGCCACAGCTACTGTATAATAATTATTATGGTTCTATTGACATTGCCAAAGCATGACATTATTTTAACTATAAATCACGAATGGCTCTTGCCTATTTCCCAGTGAAGCCATCCGTTGTTAAAGGTGTTTAACATTTTCCCGGATTGGTTGCATATAATTTGGAGTGACAAAGGAAGCCAGACTTGACTGGACCATTGCCCCACCCCACCCGGCTGAGACCCAAACAACGAAGGCACTGAATCGGATCTTATGTAGCGCATGAATAAGTCATTTCGATGGCGCCGTAAACAGGGATGTTGCCCTTTATACAGCGCCAACGTCAACCTTTGCCATCTACTTCTTTCGCAGGTTTTTGTTTCCTGCTGAAATTGTGATGTTCTTTGATTTTTTAACTTACGATTCCATCTTTAAAATAATTAGAGTGCATCACTCGCTGCCTTCCTTCTTCTTGATTATACTTCGACATCTCCTTTCGCTTCTTCCACTTCTTCTCAACCTCCACTTGCTCTTTCTTTTCCGTTTCCTCTTTATGTTACTCTTCTTCTTCCCTTCCTCCTTTTCATTCCCACTCCTCTTGAGCTGCCTCTTCTTTCCCCTCCAGCTAATCCTCCTTCTCTTCTTTTTCGCTATTATTTTCTTCCCTATGCCAACCTCCTTCTTCTCCTCCTTGCCATCGTCTTCTTTTCCGTCGTCATCTTCTTTACTCCACTCCTCCTTCTCCTCCTCTTTGTCATCGTCTTCTTCTCTGTCATCATCTTTTCCTCTATTCAAACTCCTCTCTTTTCTCCGCCTTGTCATCATCTTCTTCTTCTTCTTCTTCTTCCTCTTCCTCTTCCTCTTCCTCTTCCTCTTCCTCTTCCTCTTCCTCTTCCTCTTCCTCTTCCTCTTCCTCTTCCTCTTCCTCTTCCTCTTCCTCTTCCTCTTCCTCTTCCTCTTCCTCTTCCTCTTCCTCTTCCTCTTCCTCTTCCTCTTCCTCTTCCTCTTCCTCTTCCTCTTCCTCTTCCTCTTCCTCTTCTTCTTCTTCTTCTTCTTCTTCTTCTTCTTCTTCTTCTTCTTCTTCTTCTTCTTCTTCTTCTTCTTCTTCTTCTTCTTCTTCTTCATCTTCTTCTTCTTTTTTCTTCTTCTTCTTCTTCTTCTTCTTCTTCTTCTTCTTCTTCTTCTTCTTCTCTGACATCATCTTTTTCCATATTTCAACTCCTCCTTCTTCTCCACCTTGTTCTCATTTTCCCGCTTCTCGTCCAACCCATTTTTTCTGTTCAATTTCCCACATTTTCTTCCTTTTCACCATGCTACTCTTTCCTCTGATATGCTTTGCTTCATTCATGAGCATCTCTCGCTATTATTCTCCTCCTCCCCTCCTCCTCTACTTCCTCATCCAATCTTCCTCTGCCTTCTGCTTACTGCAATCCTCCTCATCCTCCCCTACTCCTCCTTCTCCCCCTCCCCCTCCCCCTCGTACCCCTCCTCCTCGCCCTAGTCCTCCTTCTCCTTCTCCTCAGCCTTCTCCTTCTCCTTCTCTGCCTTCTACTCCTCCTCCTCCTCCACTTCCTCCTCCTCCTCTTCCTCCTCTTCCTCCTCCTCCACCTCGCTCTAGTCCTACATCGAATTCTCTTCACGCTCCCCCTATTTTCTATGTATGCATTATACCATCTGTGCTGTTGTGTGACTGATCAGCTGGAGGCTGAGGCGGAGGAGGAGGCGGAGGAAGGGGAGGAGGAAGGAGGAGGAGGGTAGGGGAGGGTGTGGTCTGGACTTTGTCCCCGCACTAAATCAGAGCCGGGCTTGGACGGAAAGCCTCTGATTAAGCCCCGGTTTCCATCATGACTCGGCCGTCGAACGGAGTCGAATTAACGGCGCAACGTCAAATTATCTAACGTTACAATATTACACAACGCATGACACAGAAAGAGTCATCTGAGAAACAATCATATTATTATATAGGTCTATGTATCATCAATATACAATCCATAGTATACATAGTGCATACATGCATGCATGCATGCATGCATGCATACATACATACATGCATACATACATACATACATACATACATACATACATACATACATACATACATATATACATGCATACATACATAGGCTACATACACACATACATACATACATGCATACATACATACATACACACATACATACAACCTTGCATACATACATTACTTCCTCATATATTTTATTCTTATTTGCTTACATACTTCCTAATTTAATGACTGCTAGCGATCAATAGTTGTTCAGAAGTATCGTTTATCGCATCCCCCGCACACTGCCTGTGCAGCAGTTCTATGATATTCTATCTGGTTTGATTTGGCATAGAACGATACCATCATCACAATATCAGCCGTTGTAATCAAAGATTTAAATGGGCCGACTGGATGCGCAGCAATATTCTTCCTCTGGGGCTTACCCACTGACACCAATGTACGTGACCCACTGGAATTTTCATGCTGGTTGCAAAGTGTATGTATGTATGCATGTATGCATGCATACATATATGTCTGTATGTATGTATGTATGTATGTATGTATGTATGTATGTATGTATGTATGTATGTATGTATGTATGTATGTATGCATGCATGCATGCATGCATGCATGCATGCATGCATGTATGTATGTATGTATGTATGTATGTATGTATGTATGTATGTATGTATGTATGGATCTATGTATTCATGCATGCATGCACGCATGCATGTATGTATGTATGTGTGTATGTATGTATGTATGTATGTATGTATGTATGTATGTATGTATGTATGTATGTATGTATGTATGTATGTATGTATGTATGTATCTATGTATGTATCTATGTATGTATGTATGCATGTATGTAAGTACGCATGTTCGTGTGCATGTATGTCTGCATGCACGTATTTATGTACATGTATGTATGTATAATCATGTGCATGCATGTATGTATGCATTCACTATTCTACACATTTACCCATACACAAAATCCTTAATACATGTACATTTGTATATCGCATTCAGATGTTTCAAAAAGCGAGCATCAAATATGGCCGCATAAAAACAAGGCCTGCATCTAAATGCAAACAACAGTCCCCTATAACACCAGACCACACAACAGTCATGTCCACGTTAACTATTAAACTCTGCGGCACTCACCATAGTGTGTCTGACAGTGTCCACCTCCAGCTACAACCGTCTCAACCACATTCGTCCCACTACTCCGAACAGACGCAACAGACGAAGTCGGCGGTGGCCTTGTTCTATGAGGGTTTTCCTTCCTTCCGTTGAGGGGGACGGGGGACTCAGAGGCCGAGGACGACGGGCGCAGGCGGCAGAGGCGGCAGAGGCGGCAGAGGCTGAGACGGGCTTAGCGACCGGCCGATGAACGGCGCTTGTCACGGCCGCCACCGGCGTCAGTGGCGACATCAACGGCTCTCGGCCGTGGCTCAGGCCATGCGCTGTGGTTTACTGTTGTTTACGGGGCATATCGCCTGTCCTGCTAGAATATGTGAATGTATGTATGCGGGTGTGTGTGCGTACGTATGTATGTATGTATGTATGTATGTATGTATGTATGTATGTATGTATGTATGTATGTACATGTATGTATGTATGTATGTATGTATGTATGCATGTATGTATGTATGTATGTATGTATGTATGTATGTATGTATGTATGTATGTATGTATGTATGTATGTATGTATGCGGGTATGTATGTATGTGTGTGTATGTATGTATGTATGTATGTATGCATGCATGTATGTATGTATGCATGCATGTATGTATGTAGGTATGTATGTCATCTGTCAAGCTACCCTGTCTGTATGCATGTCTTATTCTTTGGTTGCAATAAGAAACGCATCCTGGTATATAATATTAGACGCCAGCATTCGCATTCTTATAACATCACCGAAACATTACCCGATTGGTGGCAAGAGCGTTTGTTGTGCTCCCATTTCTTCCCTTTGTGTAATGCACAGTCATACTACGTATTGCGGAAGAGACGTTGGGAAACAAGGGGGACTAAACCCAAAGCGTCTTCCTCCTCAGTCGTTGCAATCGTTATGCATTGTTACTTCTTTGATGAGAAAGTTGTTTGGCTCCTGTTGGTCAATGCCATAACTGCTTAAAAGTTTTTTTTATTTTTCTGCAAAAACGTCGTTTTAAAAATTATTTAAATTTATTTTTCAAATGGATTTACTCTTTTTTCATGTGACTTTATTTATTTATTTACTTCTGTTATTATTTTCTTTCATTTAATTTTTGTCTGATATTCTATTATTTTTCGCCCTACTCTCAAGGATTCAGCTAACCATAGGCGCAACTTTCTAGTGTGACGGTGGTTTCCAGTCACCACCACTTTCAAAAGTGCCACTTTTGATGCTGCAGAGAAATCTTTTCTTGATATGAAAACATTTGGCTACCTAGGTAGCGTAGAGGCTATTCACGCATAGTGAATTTAATTAATATCGTTAATTAAAATCGCAATGGCGTTAGGGCTGATTACGTCTTCCACAATGAGTTCACTCTAGACACTAATTACAGACAGTCCTTACTTACATACATGTATCTTTGTTCTTGTTATTAGGTGAAGCCATCATTTTTTTGGTATATTCTGGACTTGACACCACGAAATCGAATTTTTATGAATGGTCAAACTATAAAATTAAATGTTGGTACGGGAATAAAAAATGTCGATGATTAAATGAGGAGCGTACACGTAAATACGAGTTCGCTTCTGCGCATGCTCGCATTGAGCCGATAACGACCCATATTTCCGCATGGAAGTCATTAACGCTCATCATAGGTGTAGAGAAATTTCAGTAGGCCCAGTTGGGTGTGTGCAATTGTCCGCAAGCTTTCTTCTTGAGCCTGAAACAAAATTAAACCTAGAGTAATTGTTGTTTAGCGTATGATTAGTGTAACATGTGTAAGCCACGCAGGATAATAACGAAGGCCTATGCAGACGACTGACCCTAAATGATACTGTCTATCGACTATTATAGGTCATAGGCGTATACCTCGGCCTATCCAATGACCATCTCCTTCTAAAGAGTAAAATCTGGCACATGCCATCTCTTCTTTTCCGGAAAAAACCAACGCCTGAATTATTTTCATGGGTTCATGCCCTCTTCCATCACGCCTTTTATGTTTATGAGCTCATGCATGATGCCCATATAGCAGGAGGTGCTGGCAGATCGTATGTGAGAATAAAAAGTGCCTCTTGCATTAGGCCCTAAACTTGCTATTCAGAGGCGGTCTCAGCGTGAGAGCCCGGATTAAATAAGGAGGTCTTCAAAGCGAAAAGGATGAGGATGATGGTACCCCAACTACGGGTAGATAGAAGGAAGTCACCCCACATCGAAGGGCCCATAATAATTATTATTATGATACACAATGCTAGGACCTAAGCGTGTGGCGTTGATTATCAACGCGTATTTTCGTCCTAGCAACAACAATGCATCTGGTTGCTAATGACGTCTTTTCTAACTTTGACGCCAGAGGCGTGATGGCGCAAGTTTAACACGGTTTAGATAGGAACTTTTTGGTTTTGTCCATAATACATCTTGTCTTTCCCATAAACTCCTCAAATATACCTCGTTAATTAAGCAAAATTGCAGTCTATTAGCACAGTAAGAATAAACGCATTTGGCTGCCGTAAATTTGCTAAACATTGGACAACCTGATAATCTCGTTAAACACCTTTTTAATCATTTTGACCGACTCTATATAAGCGTCAGAAATAACTAGTATGTTATCGCTTCTCAGCCTTTTGGCTAAGATCAAAGTGAATTATTTTTCCCTGCATGGCAGGTGGGTTAGTCCATGCAATAATGGTCTAGCTCCCCGTAAGTCCCTGCAGGAGGGCCCCTGGCGTGATTTAAACGTATCCGTAAGCCTAAAAATTAAACAAAACAACAAATAAAAAATAGTAAAATTATTAGGCGATTTGTAGATCAATGTAATACATCAAGAGGCGACATATAAACGTCATAGCGTATGGTATATCACGAACGAATATTGCATTGTATTGCAACTACAAAGTTATAAAGCGCCTGCAATGAATGGATGGATGGGTGCAGATTTGACGAGGGCCTATGACAACAGAGGCCATTGCCCTCGACAGAAGTTTGCTTGGCTCATTACAGCACTTTTTTATATAAGAGAGAACCTATTTTTAGCGCCTTCAGTCTTACGTGTAACTCAGGGCACACCAATAACAGGCGCTCCTAAAGTCGAAAGACCAAGAGAAAAGAAGGTTGCATAGCCGTAACTTTCTATTGTGACGGTGTTGTCCAGTCACCACCGCTTTTAAAAGGGGGTGATTGACAGTTACTAGACCTACCACTTTTTGGTTTTGCAACGAATATTTTTTTCAGTATGAAAGAATTTGACTGGCTGGCTGGCTGGCATAATATATTATAGGCTATCCGTGCAATAGCAATAGCAATAGCGGCAAAGTTGATCGAGACTTCCAAAGCGTTTTCACTGTATAGCTTACACACTCCTTAAGTCCTTGCAATATGTTTGGTTTCAAAATTAAGTGAAGCGATCCATTTCATTGTCTCGACTCGACACTACGAAGTTGACTTTCTTTTAAAGATCAAAATTTAATATTATTATCATATTCAATGTTCTTTTATAGAAACAGGTAAACGTACAGGCCTTCTGTTCTACTTTGCGACTTACAGACAGTGGCAGACAAAGCAAACTATAAATTCGTATATGGGGAATGGATAGTGGAGGGCGAGGAGAGAAAAGGAAAGGAAAGAGTAGTGAGGAGAAGGATGGTCACCACACCACTATCTGGATAGTAGTTGCGCCTATGCAGTATGCAGCTCACTAATGTAATTATTTTGCTGTTTATCGTCTTCATTAAAAAAATACATTATTTTAGTATGTCCATCCAAGAAATGAAAATACAAGAAATGAAATATAAAAAGAGTTATTTTGATATAAACTTCTTAGGCCCATGCAAGCCAATCAATCAGAATTTATATAGCGCCCTTCAAGGTACCTACTTAGAGGCGTCCCGGCCGAGATCAAGCGAAAAAGTCTTCAACAGTTTGTGAAATTGAGAACAGTTTGGGAGGTGTCGCATAGTCAAGGGAAGTCTATTCCAGGTTGTTGGACCAACAACAAAGAACGAACGCCTCTACATTGTTGCAGAGCGAGTGAAAGGAACCATTAAGTCACCATGGACAGCAGACTGAGCAGAGCGCAGTGCGCGGCGGTCTATGCAAGTGTAAAGGGAAGGCAAAGCTCACACAGATAAGAGGGCGCCCAGACTGATAAGCATCGCCACACCAAAGATGCAATCCTATATGAGATGCGCTGCGGGAAAGGAAGCCAGTGCAAGACCTCGCGCATATATTGGGATACACGGTCGGACTGGTGAACTCCTCAATAAGTGGACCCTCTGCAACCTCTCAATCCGCACCCGCGGAAGACCAGCAAAGATGAAGGCGCAGAGTCGAGGCGGCTCAGCACAAACGCATGGACAAAACAACCTGCAACTTTAGAAGTCAGAGAGAGAGAGCAATGACCCTGAGCTGCCTCAGTTGGTAGCAACAATTTTACGTACATAAATTTAGTGCACGTCTATGGTCTTTACTTCTGGTTAGATACTAATTTCATTATGTCGAACAGCCTGAACTTATACGCACATATTATGTTTGCAATTTAAATTTGAAAACATTTCAATGCCCTTATTTTTTCTCAATTTCTTATTAAATCGAAGTTATGAGATGACGATTATGATGATGATGATGATGATGATGATGATGATGATGATGATGATGATGATGATGATGATGATGATGATAATAAAATGAAAAATGATGATAATAATAATGATGATGATGATGATGATAATAATAATAATAATAATATGATAATAATAATGGTAATAGTATTAATAACAATAAAATATAACTGACCGTGTACGAAGGCACTGCTATAATGCTATATCCAGGGTAAGCGCAACTTTTCCGATGGTTTCTAACAGACGGAGGGATAATTATTATGTCCCCATAGATCGAATAATAATAACGAAAAATTTACAATCTTTCAGCATAAATTGTTTTATTATTTTAAGTCAATTGATTATAATATTATTTGTTAATGAAATTTTAGCCAGTGATAGACTACAAAAAATTAATTCGCATAGGCTATAGGATAACGTTTAGTTAAGACGATATCGACAGTCATTGATGTCGCTTAACCGCTGGATTTCATCAATTGTCATTTAAACACCTTCTTTTATATTTTCAAGGATACAATAAGAACGGCACTATTAAACATTTTGTTGTTGAGTCTGGTGGTATCACTGGTATGCTCTGAAAGAAACTTTCTCAGTTCTACGGCAAACATCTGAGAGCTGTATTATGCCAACAAATTTTTTCAAGGGAACGGCCTCTATTGTTATAAGGACTCGTCAAATCTGGATCCATCCATTCACCTACGACTCATACTTCGAACCCACCAAAATTACATCCTTTGCTACATATACTCACAGGTCTTTCACTCGAGAAACTGAGAACATTGCTTTTTTACAGATTCTATTCTGATCCTTCAACTGTAAACATCATCCACCATAGCCGTCTGTATAACTCCTGGCCCTACTCTCCAGATCTCGAGCCCCACCCCTGCCTATCGATTTTGTTTTGATTGAGCGCCTGTGAATAAGCCTGTTCCCGTGACTTAGCTTTTGTGGACGTGTAGAAAATCCGTGTTTACGATGATTACGATTTATAGTGCACCATGTTCTACTTGTGACTTAAACTGTTCAAGATGATTCTGTTTTGGCATCCAGATCCTGGTTTCTTTAAGATGCCGATCAACTGTATGCAAGCATTCTGCATTACGCTAATAAATTAATAAAATAGCAAAGTTGAAATGGATTGAATTAATATACATAATGATTTTAATTATAAATCTATTATTTATATGACCATCGATCTGCACCTGCTAAGTATATTGATCCTGGTACACGTCTTGACTCTGGCCTGCTTTCTTTCACATTTGCTGGTCCCTTCATCTGGAACTCTCTGCCTCCGTCTGTTCGTAGCTCTCTCAACGAGACTATCTTGCGCTCTAAACTGAATACTTGACTTTTCTAGTCTACCTATAGTTCTTAATGGTCTGCCGAACTTTGATGTGCACATCTGAGCTTTGCAAGGAGGGCATAAATATCTTCCAGCTTTCAAGGCACTTTCTTGATTATTTCTGCCCATGGAGAGGCACTTGATTATTTCTGCCTATGAAGAGGCACTGGGTTATATCTGCCTATGGAGAGGCACTGGATTATTTCTGCCTATGGAGAGGCACTGGATTATTTCTGCCTATGGAGAGGCACTGGGTTATATCTGCCTATGGAGAGGCACTGGGTTATATCTGCCTATGGAGAGGCACTGGGTTATATCTGCCTATGGAGAGGCACTGGATTATTTCTGCCTATGGAGAGGCACTGGGTTATATCTGCCTATATGGAGAGGCACTGGGTTATATCTGCCTATGGAGAGGCACTGGATTATTTCTGCCTATGGATTGGCACTGGATTATTTCTGCCTATGGAGAGGCACTGGGTTATATCTGCCTATGGAGAGGCACTGGATTTTATCTGCCTATGGATAGGCACGCGCGTTATGGGTATATGTGTGTGGTGGTTGTGAGGTGGTGATGGTGGTGGGACAGGTGTCGTTCTCTTGGCGCCGCATGTGGCTGCCTCTATAGAGTTCGTCAATCGCTTGTCTCTGAATGTGTGTTTGTCGTTGTCAAGGCGCCTTTGTAGCAGCATGGCCGCGTTACGGTGCCATAGAAATTGTCGTCATTATTATTATTATTATTAATCAAATTTCAGTTGCATTTTATTGTATTTTATTGTATTGTTGGAATGTTAGGATATATATGTATGTGATGGCACAGTGTTTGGCGAAGCAGTCTGCAAGAATTGTCATCGATTTGCCGCACAAACTATACAGACCAAAAAATATCCTTTTATTAAATTAATTAGAGACTACATAATTAATTAATGGCGGCATGAATATGACAGTAAGTTAATTGCAGTTTCTGCAGAGCTGACTTGAAATTTAAGTTACTGAACAATGTATTTAAATGCCGGTTGATGTGGGCTTTAGACACCTTTGAAATGATTTTCACTGAATATATTTACTTGAAAAGTGCAGGTCATACTTGAGTTTCTGCTTTTCTAGCGGATCCAGTCGTCTGTTCGATTGAGAGTTTAATCACAAGGTCCCGTTAAAGAAAACCAATTATTTTCAAGAAACAGTAAGAACCTTTAATCTTTTCAACGTAATGAGAGTACGATTCATTTATAAACTGGATGCTAGTTATGTAAATATTATCTTATCGGGAAAACGAAAAAGCGTATGCGTTCACAAAACAATCACCAAGTATGCCCACCATTTATACAACAAACCATCTAGAATTGCAATAAGTCGTATCAATTTTAAAATTGTATGTAAATAACAAGGCTCTATGATTTTATCCTATTATTTCATCACCCAAGACAATAATCTAATGTTCAGTGGTGAACGCAAACCATAAATTTACTCACCCACATAGAAGGAAGGGTGTTCACATTTCAAGATTTATAAATTATTAGAAAATGTACAATTATAAGAAAGAAAAACATTTGTCATTAACTTGCCGAAGAGAAAATAAAGGAAGCTTGTGATTCATTAAAAGTACATGTAGATTTCAACACAGAGAATTTCATGATCAATTCATTACGAGCAATTATTATAGCGCCCTTTAAAGGTTACTACTCAGGAACGCTCCTCACTCAACCTCGTCTAAAGCGAAGAGTTTTAAGATTGCGATAGAGCGTGTTCGAGGTGACCCGTGCTAGTAGGTGCAGGTATGGATGTAGCCAATCACAGACCACAGAGCAAGCAACAGAGAAAGCGTGTCGCTGCTTCATAGAGATATGGGCATAGGAGACAAGAAGTTCGTCCTGTGCAGAGAAGCGAAGTGAACGACGAACCTGGATATCCTGTGTGTGTGTGTGTGTGTGTGTGTGTGTGTACTGGCAATTTGCTTGACTTAGTTTGTAAGTTGAAAACAATGCGAGGTTTACAAGCTCATGAGCACAATAAATAGAGGAAAACTGGGTTGACTCTATTTGTTTGTATTAGGATAGGATTGTAATGATCAAATTCTTATGTAAACCTTTTCCGATGGTATGCAAACCGCATGTCGTACGTGGGATGAATGATAATTACCAATTGAACTGAAATAAAAACCAAAGAAAATTGTTTAAAATTCTCAAGTGAAATTACTTTATTGTCAAATATGTATCTTTGTTTGATGAAAAACTGTCAGAATTATTCACTTTTTAATGTGATATTACGTCTATTGAGATACTTGACTTTATTGATTAATAACTTATTGAAAATGTAGATGTGCAATAATTGTGTACGGGCTGCAAATAGTTTCCTGTATTTTTCCAAGATTTCTTCATTGTATTGATTCTTTAATTACGAAAATACATAATCAGCAATAAAAGAACCTAGTTACATTGCGGCCGATGCCAGTCATAGCCTGTATTAAGGAGAAGACATTACCAATCACAGTCGTTATGACACAGCCTCGTTGGACAGCAGCTTCCTGGGTACAATGGCCAATTACAATACGTTATTCACAATGGTGCAAGGTTGACCTTAATTTCCTTACATAAAAATTCTGGAATGGTAGAGAATGGGTGTAGGCCAGGATGCTGGTCGCAGTGGTGTATTGGGTATGTTCGTCGCCTTGCAACCGAAGGGTTGCAGGTTCGAATTCACCTCAAGTCGTCGCGTAGGGACACTGGGCAAGTCCTTCACTCGCAATTGCTCAGCGCTTCGGCGTGAAACTCCGATGCAGTGTCCACTCGGTGGTCGGGAGCGCCTCTGTGTAGGAAGCTTGAAAGGGCGCTATAGCAAGTGCACATACAAACAAAACTATTGCCTGACGTAGACTGAAATTTGAACACCTCTAACTCAGTTAATTCTTTACGATAAACTGGATGTAGGCAATAGCCTACAGTAACTGATTTCCCTCTTTTAGTATGCATAATGCGTTCATAGACTCAAGTCTTTTAAAACAGATCAACAGATGATACTTTATGGCGGGAGGCACTGCAGCCTTATAAGCTAGATTGTCATCAGCGGCCTCTGATTGTTATAAGACGAAGTTAAATCTTGTAATAATAAATAATATTCCGAACTCACTCCTTAGAAACCTGTATTACAATTAAAACCGATACTACATATTAAGCATAAACGAGCCACCGCTCTACTACGCAACTGTTTTCACTCTGACATCGCCAGTCACAAGACTGGATAAGGGAGGAGGGTAATAATAATAATGCACTTTGTTGTCGCATAGTGCCGTTAAACGGAAACTACTACTACTCAAATATAGAGCTACAAAATGCCAACATAACTTCTGTCGATGGCAACAGTCTCTTACGTCATAAGCACTCTTTCAACTATTAGGTTGTGAAAATTCATACACAGAGTTGAACTATGCTCAGATAACTATGAGATCGGTCCAAAATAATTCCATGCCTTACTCGCCTTAAATGCAAAAGCAGAAGTGCGGTGTAGTGCAACATTATAGAAACGGAGGGAGTAGAACTGTTGCAAGAAATTACACACCTCATTTAAGTTTTATGTTGAGTGTATAAAATAATAAAAGTGTTTTTTTCAAATCAGATTCAATATGAAAATTAAAAGTAGCAGTAGCTGCAGTTTAACGTCACTGTGAGGTAACAAAGACCATTAGCGACGCCCTCCTCCTTTATCCAGGCTTGGGACTGACACTAGCAGAGTGCAAGACATGATAGTATACATTTTCATTTTTGTTTAGTTGTGGGTGTGTGATTTTAAATCTACTGATATATGTCATAGCTTAAATTTAAAAAATGTATGTGATCGTTTTATGCAACGTAATTCACGTGTGCTTGTAAGATTCAAATAAAGGCTACTTAAGTAAGTATGGTCTTTATTACTCCATTTGCAAACGCACAATGGGACATCGACAATTATGCAACATTATACATAGAAGTAATAGTGAAGTATAGTAAATCCCATGAAAGTTATGTGAAACAAACTTACTAAGTTGCATATTATTTTATGCCAGAGATGCTTTGCCACTGTTCGCATTTCGAAAGTGCCAGTCCCTAGACTGAAAGAGGAGGACGACGCTAAAGATAGTTCTTATCACACAGTAGCGTTAAACTTTGATTAACACCATTGTCACACAGATTGTGGAAGTGTCTAAACGATTAAACACCCGAGTTACTGGTGATATTCAGTTAATAAAATGCGTTTCGCAACAAAAAATAAATAACTTCATCTCGATTTACATCAAAGAGTCGAGCAGAAGATTCCCGCAACACTGGCGCCCCTGGCGAACGCAGCAATGACATGAGTAAACAAATTGCACATTGTCAGAGAAAGACGGATAGCGATGGAGAGGGTTGGCCGCTGAAGTGACAAGGCCAAGAAAAAGAAGAAGTGACTAGAAGCAGCAGCCAATGTTGTTTACGGACGATCATAGGTATTGTCTATATATATATATATATATATATATATATATATATATATATATATATATATATATATATATATATATATATATATATATATATATATATTCATTTAATGTCAAAACCAAGAGACACACGGCACATGGGTACATGAAGAGATATAGAAAATAATATAGAAACGTATTGAAAAAGTTTTCTTTAGTAAAGGTCATTCAGTGCTAGTCAGACATGTGAAGGTCAGAGGGATGATTTTTCTTCCCATCGGTACAAAATGCGTCATCCTAATCGCCATCGACGTCTCCTCCTCCTCTTCACCGTCATCGTCACCGTCATCGTCACCGTCATCGTCACCGTCATCGTCACCGTCACATCGTCGTCACCTGATGTCAAATGCATCGATCACTCGTTCGAGTTCTGTCCAGCGTAAGCTACTCTTGGTCATACTTTGCTTCGCTTACATTCGAATAATGCATTGTTTTGAAAAATGCATGGTCAGTTGTCTAGTAATACACTGTGGCCTATAGAAGCTGCTATTGTGGCCTTCCAGCAGACACAGCTGCATAGTGACACCACAGGTCGGATGAAAAGACCTGAACTTCTGACCTCTTCATCTAGCGCCTCATTGTGGTTGCACTTATGGTTATCATCGGTTCGGATAGAACAGAGGTTGGCGCATGCGCTGTGGCACCTCCTCGTTCTCAAATCGGTCGGATGTTTACTCACCATGTCGCAATGTGTCGCCAGCATATCGATCGGAAATCGATTGAATTCATGGCCACAGACGAAGCGTCTGAGAATACACAAACACACTTAGAGATAGACACACACATGCAGGCACACCCGCATATACGCAGACGCACACACATACAAGCATATGCGTATGTGTGTACTTGCAAAAGTTATGTTCGTTGTCGTACACATGGGAGAAACGAGCGGAGATAAATGTGCACGATTGTCTCTCTCTCAAATCGATTAATATATATAAATATATATTTATAGATATGTATTTGTATAAGTATATATATATATACATATATGTATAGTCGCTATAATAATTGTATTATCTATCCTCACGTTTGGCCTATTAGAATGTTGGACATGCTTGAATTTTACACGTGGCAGCTTATGTGTCGCTTTGTAAACAGTTATGAAGGTGTTCTTGCGTTAAACGTATCCTAGCGCACGGCTAAGCAGCGAGTTATTGTAAAAGGGATTTTTGAATCGAATTACGACCAAATGTGATCAGTATTCTGTTAAGCTTAGATAATTTCAAAGCAATCGGACAACTTTGTTAACCCCGGCTGAGGTAGGATCTTAGGATTTGATTAAGGGTAGAAAGCGAGCGATTGAAGCACAGTGTCATTGGAAAGCTGGATTGAGCGTTTGGACTCGCATCTGCCGTGGACTTCTTTAGACAGGGAGTTGAGAGCTGAAGGGAATTTGGAGGATATCTAATAAACATTTCGTCGTTTTCTACCGTTAGTTTCGAGATCATGTCTTCTCTGTTTGGTCTTGTGATGTCAGTCTTTATCGTCGCGCTTATCGTTAATGACGTCACCTCCAAAGAGCCGCCCCTATCGGTGAGTTGAGTCATTCTTTTACCATTGATACATATTCATGATCATTTCATGCATATTCACAGCCATTTCATGCATAATAACGACAATTTCGTGAGTGTTCATGAACATTTTGGTGTATTTTCACAAAAATTGCATGTATTACATGTATTTTAAGCAAATTCACGGACATAAATATCATGATCCGCATACGTGAAGATTATAAGCACGTCGACTCTCCATAAATTTTGGGATAAGGGATCTTCCTTCCTTCTTAGCGTCTTATCTCTCCGAGCGCTCAACCTCTGTGTCTGTTACTTATCTCGTTCGATCTGGTGCTCTGCACCTTTTGGCATCCCACAGGGATCTATCCAAGTGTAGGACATTAACCCTCTGGACAAACCCCCAGGCAAAAACCCCATCCATATAGCCTAGGACATTAACTCCATACATAAACTCCTCCCTTTGTCTGTGAAAACAGTCTATTTCTGTAGGTGTAATAATTGATCAAACTTAGTCTAATTGTCCAGTTCGCTATCCTGTGTGTCAACTAGTTAGTGTCAAACGGGTAAACACCTGTGACCTAAGAATAGTGTCTGTCACTGTCAGTCAGGCGTGAATTTCGAACATGTTAGCGTCGTTCAGTCATTCCGATATAAAGCTAATACCTGCTAGTGTTATTTGGGATAGCATCAGTGCCTAAAGTGTGGAAAAATAAGTACCTGGACGCTCCGTAGAGTCCTTACCCCTCCAAAAGAAGTGCCTGGACGCCCCTTACCTTTCCAGTCTGTGCTCGTGAATAAGTGGCTGGACGGCGTTCAGATTTTAAAACAAGTGCATGGACGCCGTCCATGACCGTCCAGGCACACTTTAAGCCCTGGATAGCATGAATCCTTATCATCAATCCAGCTTCCATTTAGGCCAAAATTCGTTTAATCAGACTATAGCTTCTATATAAATAGCAAAAATTGTCTCTAATAATCCAATTTCTATTTAAATAACAATTATTTTCAACAATCCAGCTCCAATTTAAGCATGAACATTGTTATCGATCCAGCTTCCAGTCAAGTAACCAGGGGTTTGTCCGACTCTGGGGGTTTGTACGAAGGGTTGGTCCTTGAGGATTTGTCCGTGGGTTTTGTGAAGGGGGGTAATGTCCGTGCCCCATCTTTCCATGGGTCTCTTCTCTACAATTTCGTCTGATTAATCGCGAAGATCTCTATTCACAATGTTAGTCGAGGAACATTGCGGATTAATATTCGTATGACTTTCCGTCAATAACGTGAAGGGGTCGTTAAACTTAAAATGGCTCCAGATCATTCAAAGACTGAGTTGAGTCATTGCTGCCCAATTGATATTCATGATCATTTCACGCATATTCACAATCATTAACTGACTGATTGGCCGATTGGCTGGCCGACTGACTGATTGCTACACTGGCCGACCTACAGACCGACTGATAAACTGGACAATTTTCACACGAGCTGTTTCATTGACTGACCTACAGTAATACTGACTGATTGACTGATTGGCTTGTCATCTGATCGACTGATTGATTGATTGTCCGACTGACTGATTGACGGGCAGACCTACCGACTGACTGGTTGATTGATTTATTGATTGATTGATTGATTGATTGACTAGAAAAACTGTTGACTGACCGATCGATTGGTGGACCTACTGACTGACTGACTGTTTGACCGATCTAGTAACTTACTCGCTCACTCATACAGTCAAGTTATCGAGGGTAGAAAGTTTTAACTCAGATATTCACCAGGTGGCGTAGCAGTTCGTATTTACGCTATTTTTGACACAAATCCACAAAGTTCACAGTAATAGACCGAACGTTAATTCATAAATTTTTAATTTTTTTAGTCTAGCAAAAAGTAGCAATTTGATATAACACCCTTCAAGACTGCATAGGATCATGGGCGGAGACCTAGGGGGGGACAGGGGGGACGGTCCCCCCAATAAAAGTGTTGGGGGGGGACGGCCCATGCATTTGTCCCCCCCAATGTTTGAACGTCAAGACTTTTTGGGGCGGCGAAAATAGACAATTTTCGTCGAGATTTGGCCGGATGACTAAAAAAAAAAAAAAAGGTCATCAACTTTTTGGGCGGCGAAAATTATTTTTTTCCCCAGATTTCGCCGGTCGTCAGAAATTTTTCGGAACATTTCGCGTCTTTCCGTCCCCCCAATTCTCGGCCCAGGTCTCCGCCTATGCATAGGATTACTCAGAAGCGCTCCCAGTCCAAATCCAGTCGAATAGGAGAGTCTTGAGAATTACAGTTACTAGGGACCTGCGTATTCCTTTCATGTTGTTGGTCTGTCAATGATTATCATTCAGGCTGAATTTTTCTTCTTTTCTTCTTTCCTGTTTACGTGTAGAAAGGCCGAATCAAAGCGCTTGATGATGTGCTCCGTATGTACGGACAGTATATCA
This sequence comes from Lumbricus terrestris, assembly GCA_949752735.1. Taxonomy (NCBI): domain Eukaryota; kingdom Metazoa; phylum Annelida; class Clitellata; order Crassiclitellata; family Lumbricidae; genus Lumbricus; species Lumbricus terrestris. The sequence goes on from CATKHU010000069.1 coordinate 54,517, forward strand.
ACGACGGCAAAGGTCTGGTAAGTTGTTACATTTGATAATAATTGTTCATTAACTGATGTACAGGAAGTTGGTCATTGGCTAATACGGAAATTGGTCAATCAACTAACACAGGAAATAGTCAAATAACAATTTCTTAGGAAGTAGTTAATCGAAAAAATAGAGGAGGCGTGTAATTAAAAAAATTAGAGGAATTAGTTAATTAACTAATTCATGGAGGCTGACAGTTTCCTTATACAAAAAGTAGCTGATTAAAGAATTAAGGACGCAATTAAATATTAGGAAGTGGTTAGCAAATTATTTACTGATTTGGGTATTAATTGATTGACTGATCCTATAAATAATTGATTAGCTAATAGGTCTAATAGATATCGACTAATGGTCAAACACAGGAAGTAGTTTATTAACCGACTTAGGAAGTAGGCTATATATATTTAATCAACTTTAAAGGCAAATACATGTATCTTACTAAATAATACACGAAGGAGCAATTTCTTTTACTAATAATAGCAAATTGTCAATTTGCTGATTTAGGAAGTACATACTTAGTTTTTGTTACGCATCACATTTGTTGGCTAAAACTTCTACCTGTTATGATTTATTGCTTAGACCAGAACAGAATTATTTATATGCAATTTAGGTCTTAATCAAATGGCATTGGACAATAGGCCGTATATTGACAACCACTGAGCGGTTCACAACAAATAGACAACGCTGTCAGCGAGTCTATCTTTCGGCTATTTTGCACTTTTGAAATGGTCCCTCTTAAGACATGCAAATCAAATCGAAATAATTATACAATTATTCATCAGGAAACCAGCGCCGCATCACAGCTGACGAGGATACAGCAGCTGCTACCAAAGCGTGATAGCAGCCATACAGTGTATGTCAATGTGCGCTCGAATCAGATAATGTAGCATCCCAACCAACTAAATACTGTAAACCTGCTTTATGAGCGGTGAACTGGGTCAAATGGTACTGGAACAAAGTCTAAAAATACCGAAATAAGTCCCAAAGATACGGGAATCAAATTCTAAAGATACGGGAAGAAATCCTAAAACAGCTGGAACAAATAGCAAAGATTTGGTTTCCTGTGTTTTGAACCAAATAATAATGCTTCAATAAAGCTGGTCAAACCCTGATACTACTTGGACATCTGATTGTATGGATGGATCCAGATTTGACGAGGGCTTATGACAACAAAGGCCGTTCACTCAAAAGAATTTGTTTGGGATAATGCAGCCTCATGGATGGATCCGATTTGACCAGGGTCTATGACAACAGAGGCCGTTACCCTGGGCAGAAATTTGCTCGGCGTATTACAGCACTCAAGAGCAAGGTACGAGACCAGCCTCATGAAAACAAGTTTTTAATTATAGCATCAATAAAACAATTTTAAAGGTGTTTAACGGCAGCGACAATCTAACGACGCCGCTTTTTATTATTTCGAAAATTTTTCATGGCACCTCTTCAAGGTAGGCCACTCGGACGCGTTCCGTGCCTAGCAAACGTTTACGAAATAACATGCGGCTGTCGACGATAGTGAATTTCTCGATGAAATACCGAGAAAAATCCTAAGACTACTGGAACCAATTGTAAGGCCACTGGAATAAATCTTAAAACTATTCTCACATTTGGACAGTCTAGATTTTTGCTGGTGTCCGATCACCGGATTTCAATGAGTGTTTTGTAAACTTTTGTTAATTTAGATTTAACCACGGTGAATATCTCTTCAGCGGATACTGACGTTTAAAGCAAATTTAACGTTCCAGTAAATTCATGAGAGCTAGTTTAATATTAAACCATCGATGAGAAGCATTTTAGAGGTGTTTAACGGCTGCAACAGTCTAAAGGCAGCGCACATAAAAATAATGTCGTTGTCGACAATAGTGAATTCCCATGGGCGGAGGTTTATGAGGGGTGGGATGGGGTAGAGGAGGGACGGTCCCCCTCAATGTATGTGGTGGGGAGGACCGTCCATGCATTTTATTTGAAGCGAGAAGAAATTTTCGCACAAATGGCGAAATGACTAAAAAAAGGCCATCAGCTATTTTGACAGGAAAAAATGGCATTCTTGGAGGAAATTTCTTTACCAATTCCTTCAGCCACTCGTTCGTCCTCCGCAAGCCTCCGCCCAATTCTCTATCCAAGTGAATTTCGATTAAGTTTTCACCGCAATCTGGAGCTTTTAAAGCTTCTGACATCTACTAAAAAGTTCGGCAAACGATTAATTCTCGTGATATTTATTAAATTGCCCAGATCTACTCGTTCATCGTCACAATTTGACTGCTTTTTGCCAGTTGCTCAAGAAATTTCTCTCTGACCATGGCTGGGCTGAGAAGGCTTCCATTGTCACTTAACCTGCTTTCTTGGGAACGAAATTCCAAAAGCCGTCCGCGTGTTAGGTCTCTCCTCTCCGTCCTGTTAGTCTCAACGTTGAAGGGTCAATATTTCGATTAAGTGTCATTGCATATTTTCATCTTTATAAGTAGTAGCAGAAAATAAAAGCAGTCCTTTAATTAAAGCTATAGGCTGAGTTAGCAAAAAGTTGGTCCCCTATAATAATAATAATAATAATTATTATATGAAGTGCTATCGACTTCATTTTCCTACATAACCTCGACATACGAGGGCGAGTGACCAATCCTCTCCCTAACCGTCTCATCTGCCCACCAACGCTGCACAATGATTAATTATACTCATTATGGATTGGTAAGCCTGATCTATTAGTTAAATTAGCATGCATTTGCATGTTAATAAAGACCGATGTAGCGCATTTTGGTGGCGTATCAGCGGATCCAAACACGGATGATCTGTTCGGACACCAGACGCTTGCATTCGTTATTTATGAATATATATGAAATTGCTGATTAAGGAGAATATTGTCATTTAAAGAAATAATAGATTGGTCGAGATCTAGACGGTGATATTGAAAAAATTCTGATTTTGTTTATATTTTGAACAGAAATACGCCATCGAAGAAGCAAAACGCCTTGCACAGAATCCGGACTATAACCAAGAGTCAGTACATGCATTAAATCTCTTTATCTGTCAGCTATCAAGCTACACGTGTTATGCTATTCATAAAAGATGCATTGGAAGTTTGTGTGTAAAATTAATTTGTCCCTATTTCGACGACAGATGTGTCCCAGACCTTTAAGACGTTCTTTCATGGATACGCATTGATGCAAATATACATAGAAATGCTCATTTACTGTCTAAGGCTGTGATATTATACTCAAGGCCAGTGGTCGAATGAATTAGTGTCTTGCTGCTTAGCCTGTAATTATGTACTAATGGCATTAATAACAGTTTGACTATCAGATTTGCGTCAACTATAGTAGTGATTCCTACTTCAGTACTGCCACTGCCACCGCCACCCCACCGTTTTTTCAGTTGTTGCAGCAGCAGTAGAAGTACAAGTATGAAGCGAAATCTTATGTCTGTAAGACCGCCAGTGTGTTGCTCTCCTCCTTTCTCAAGGTTTCTGGAACTTTAGAACTTTCCTTGTGTGCTTGGTGCATAGTTTAGCTACAACTTGCGGCTTCGGGCGCCTTCAACACAGCTAATTAGTTAATAGTCCAGGCAATCTAGCTAAAATATAGAGTGAACCTGGGCAAAATTGTAACAGAAGCTTTTAAGACGGTTTCCTGTTCAGAATTTTCTGCTGAATAACATATCCAAAATCCGACCAAATCCAACCATGGGGTCACCCCCCAAAATATGATGATTTTCGTGCTTTTTTTACATTGATAGTACAGCGGTCTGGTTAAAAATTGTTCACTTTGTGATACAAGCATAACATTTGGTACATTCTACAAATATGTCATAAGAAAAAGATTTGGCTATAGGGCCATTGCATATTTGACCCCTGGCCCCATTTTGGAAATTGGGCGCCATTGAGACCGTGGGGAATATTTTCTATGGCTCTGTTGGAATCCTCGCTCCTGACTATGTATGTTTAGACACCAAGATGACGATTCTAAGTGTACTGAAAGCTGAGATAATTTGAAATCTGTAAACCGTGGGACATTTTGAAAAATGGCTGCCATTGGGGCCAGGGGTCAAATATGCAATGGCCCTATAGCCAAATCTTTTTCTTATGATATGTTCGTAGAATGTGCCAAATTTGCATCACAAAGTGAACAATTTTCACCAGGCCGCTGTACTAGCAGCCCAATATTCAATGTAAAAAGCATGAAAAACCATCATATTTTGAACCCCATTTTGGGGGGTGACCCCATGGTCGGATTTTGGGGGATTTTGGATATGTTATTCAGCAGAAAATTCTAAGCAAGAAACCGTTTTAAAAGCTTCTGTTACAATTTTGCCCAGGTGAAATTCTAAATTGCCTGGACTATTGAGTCTATTGGAAATGTGACGCATTTGAACAGTGGATGCCGATTTATATAAATATAGAATTATTCATTTACGTTTAGCGGGTGTTGAATAAAGACATCATAATTTTATTTTCCAAATGTTCATGGACATTTTGTGCGATCAAAAGTCTGAGGAAATTGAAGTGAATCTGTTTCTGCACAGTTTTCCCTTTTTTATAATGATTCCGCTGTGAGTGAGGCGATGTATTCATGACTTATCGGCCACAATTAAGAACCGTTTACGTCGACCGATATAATTTTAAATGGTGCAAATTCATTCTAGGTCTACCATTGGTTTATTAGTTGCTGTTCAGCACGTTGCGTCGTAAGAAATGCGATTTGTATCGCCCTCCTTCTTTCTCCCATCACGAGACTAGCACCACCAGAAACCAGGAAGTTGTGGATTTACGAATATACCTGATATTTTAATTTAGGTCTATCTGAATCGGTGAAATTCTGTCAATCTGCTGAGCAGACCACCTCTTGTGTAACACAGTGGACCCTTTATCAGCAATCTGTCTTTGGACACCTTTAAATTCTATTTTTAGATGTAATACAGTTTATAAGCAACTTGCAAATTTTGACTTTATAATAATTACATATGTACATATAATTTGTTAAATGTGCATTTTGATAGAGGATATGAATAGTTTAAAAATACTTAGTATTTGAGACTAGAGTTATATGTGTTGAACATTTGTAGCCATGATTGCTTATTAATGTCACAGTTTTTAAATTAGTATGTGAGACAATTGATATGTCACAATATGTATGAGCATAGAGAATGTAAGACGAACTCTTTTTTTAAAGGTGTTAAAGACTGAATATTGCTGAAATTGTGAAGCTTCAGCTAGAAGCATTTTGATGGTGTTTCTAGGATACTAGAAATTTGTTTTCATTGCATTGTATATTTTCTGTATTGTCGTCAACGGCCATTGATGTCATAGGACGACGTTAAACTGATGAGTAATAATAATGACTTTATGTGCTGTAATATGCCGAGCAAATTTCTGTCCAGGGTAACGGCCTCTGTTGTCATAGACCCTGGTCAAATCGGATTTATTATTATTATTATTGACTTTAAAAAAAACTGGTTCAATACCTTGCTCTTAAGTGCTGTAATACGCCGAGCAAATTTCTGTACAGGGTAACGACCTCTGCTGTCATAGACCCTGGTCAAATCTGGATCCTCCTCTGACTTTGATTATTTTTAATACACATGTAACATGAAACGTCCTTTGTAGTTATCGGCTGTCGTTTAAGCTTTAAACCATCCCGTTCCTCATGTTACATGATATTATATTCGTTCCAAATTTGACTTCGCTAATTGCGCCTGAATTACCCAGTTGTACCTTCTCAAATACGGTCCGTGACTTTGGCGTCCCGTTGGACAGGGATCTCGCTTTTGCTCATCACATTCACCGTCTTGTCTGAGGCTGCTGCCATCAGCTGCGCCATGCTACACCTTTGCATAATCACCCGTTCACTAATGTCGACTGTTACCACCCTATAGTGCACCCTTTCATTACAACCCGCTTTGACTGTCGTTCGTCACTCTACTCTAGCCTCCCTTCCAATCGAATAGCGTGACTGGACTTATGCTCTGTAGCGCGTCTAAAATATGGGAAAAATGCTTGAATTTGGTCATTGTCTCCAGCTCTTTGCTTGAGACATTACGCTGGCCGTGGGTATAGGACTCCTACGCTGGTTGGGCAATGTCAGCCTGGTGTTGCCCTAGCCTATAGTTGTAAAAACGTTTCTTCGTTTTTTATTCCTTGCCCTAAACGTCGTTTTTTCGTTTTTAAGCTTAAAACGAAGTTTCAGGTGTAGCAAAGGCAAATTACTTTCCGTTTCAAATTTTTTGCCTTTTTATTTTTTTCGAAAAATGTCGTTTTTCCAGTTTTTTTATTTTATTTTCATAGTTTTTTTAGCATCTATGCTTTAGACTTAAACAGTTTTATTTGGCCGCGCTGAGGTTGGGATCGCCTCTGAGTAGTCCCCTTGAAGAGGCGCTATATAAATGCATATAATGAATGAATGAATGAATGAATGAATGAATGAGCTTAGCTCTGTTGCTCCATAGGTATCCAAGACCCCCTCCGCTCTGCACAGAAGCGGGTGCATGCTCTTGATTCCATTCGTGCGAACTTCAATTATACGCAGCATTGAATCTTTTCTGTGGTGACCTACTTGGTCTGGAATGAAAGAAAATATTATTTATCATTATTATTATTAACTGCTCAGCGTCTTAGATTATTACTTAGGTCATTCTAGTCGTGGGTAACATGATGCTCCTATTGCACACCTTTAAAATCGAATAAAGTATTGCTATATATAGTTCTGCCTTTTTCGTCTTAGATTATTAGGTAGGTCATTCAATTCTTGGGTAACATGATGCTCCGATTGCAAACCTTTAAAATCGAATAAAACAATGCTATATATAGGTCTGCCAATCTTTTTTATGTGATTATCACTGCAAAATCCGCACGCTCTGTTCTCAACCGTCCTAGATAATATTATTATGAGTAGGCCTATTGAACGAGTCATGTCACTCATGTGCAATGTTTCTCCTTCGCAGTCTGTTCTGTATAGATCCTCTCTGTCAGTTCCGCCGTTGAGATCTCAGTCCACGTTCTGATGTTAGATCTACCCATCCAATTAATTTTTTGTCTACCTCGTGCACGTGACCCTGTTGTTGCAAGGTGTATATTGTGCAACAGCGTATGATTGCCAATGCGTGAAAAAAGAGTTTCGCTCGTAGGGAATAACATGACCACGCCTGTCGACAACCGCACTGACTTGACGTTGCGCTCGTTAAGAACCGACTTTCTGTACCTCTGCATAAATTGTCGAATCTACGATTTTATCGTATTGCGTTGCATGTAATTGTGGCCATTCATGAAGCGCTTCTCTTGGCAAGATCTTTCAGAAGCACTCGCAGTGCGATCGACCCCGAGAGAAAAGGCAGTTGATTTGAAGCAAGAGAAAGATGAGGAACGACTGCCAGAGAGAGAAAGGCGGAACGAACTGATGGTGGAAGATATCCACTCAGAGGCGCTCTCTGCACTAACTGGCATGTTCGGGTAAAGCATCTGCATTGTGTCATGGCAGTCCTGGCATTATCATGATTAGACTTACGTTTTAAATGATGGCGTGTGTCACAAGATTAACATGCCACTGAATATGTACGAAGTATTGATAGTGATGAGTCACATGTCTTCAAAATTATATAAAAGCTTTCGCATGGTGAAAACTTCAATTTCTTTAGACTCGCCAACTACTACGTTGAAATGCTGGAGCTCATTGAGTCAACCGGAAGTGCGAAGGTGATACAAGAGGAAACAGACCGGCTGAACGTCATCATCACTTCCGGTTAGGGTTTCACACTGACGTCATACTGCTTTATTTATATCTATGGCTCTTGCTCAATTATTAAATATGCGCTATAAAAGTTTTATTGCATGATGTTGTGAGACACTATAGGTGGAGTATAACAGGGGAACGAGCCTTTTTCGCCTAGACGATAGAATTAGACACCTTCCAAACGGATTAGCCCTTTTCTATATATATTTGGAACACCTTGGCTTGTTATTCGGTGTACGTGAAAGGTGCTTTATTCGTGTAAATAGAAGTATTTGAGCCATGTACACGATTGGTCAGACCAATTTCGACTTGTAAGGCAAGGGATACCGATAAACATCACATATTACGAAAGTGCACATGGAAATTGATCCAAAAGAGATTTTAATCAATCAGATAATGATGATGAATTTACCCAATGAATATTCATACAAATGACGTAAAAAGTGCGAATGGGGTCAAAGTGTAGGTCAAGTTTAGCGTCGTAAATTATTGAAGACATTCTAGCCGTATTTTTCTTTGATCACCAGGTTTTAAAGCCAATCACAAGTAACGACAGTGGCGTAGACAAGGGGGATTTCGGGGGTTAAACCCCCAATTGCATGGCTTAGGAAAAAATGTAAAGGTTATTTATCCACTTAAATAAGAAAAAGGAAAACAATTGTTTGTTGTAAGAATCGTTTTTCTTACTTTGTTTTCTTTTTTACTTTATTCTTTTTCATTTACTGTAAAACGTTGTGGTTGGTGTCAGGAAGGGCATCCGGCCAGGCCATAAAACCCTAACCCCCATCATAAATTAATGGCTACACCACTGAGTAACGATGCATGCACAACTCCGCCACTGGTTGCACTCTGCCAGTGCCAGTCCCAAGCCTGGATCAAGGAGGAGGGCGTCGCTAATGGTCTTTGATACCACACAGTGACGTTAAACAGCAAATACGACGACGACGATGCATGTGCTTTTAACTACCATTATTTTAGTAAAAAGTTCTTGTCATAATTTAACGCATAGTTAAATAACACTTAGCTGTGCACCACTGTCTGGCAAACGAAAGTATAACTGAAGTAAATAATTCCATACTCCGCCACTTCTTGCAATCTGCTAGTGCCAGTCCCAAGCCTGGATAAAGGAGGAGGGCGTCGCTAATGGTCTTTGTTACCACACAGTGGCGTTAAACTGAAACTACTACTGATACTATTGCGTGGATATAAGTTGGACAAATAGAGGTTCGGTTGATAAAATTCATCATGAAAATCATTGAAGCAAATAAATACGCTATGGCTTTGCCTAACGTAATTTAGATCTTTTTGTTTGGTTGTTGACATGCATGTCACATGTCACATCAACGTTCACATAACAGAAATATACATTCACAATTGTTCAGGATAAAATTATTTGATGCAATCATTAAATAAGCAAAAAGATTATTTATTATAATGGCATGCAGTTCCAGTTGGAAATGACTTTCTGTCTTAGATTTTAAATTTTAAACCTCAAAATAAATATCTGCGAGGCAAAAAATATTGAAATTGACAAAAATCCGTCGAAAATAATGCTAAAAACGGCGCTTTATTTAGGACAAGTAAAGACGATTCTAATTGACTGTAGGCGATGGCTACTTAAAAATGGATCGTGAATTGTGATTGGCTGAAAGACCTGTGATTGTATTTGTGATCTGTGGTCACTCGCATTGACACACAGAGAAAAGGGAGTTGGACACCTGTTTAAAATGTGTCAATCAGTGCTTATAAATTGATTGAACTCTACAGAAAGGCAATTGAGAAAGGTATATATATATATATTATATATATATATATATATATATATATAATATATATATATACTAGCTGTACCCGGCCACGCGTTGCTGTGGCTGAAAAGACTGTCCAACCCTCCCTTCTTACGTCCCCTCCCCTTTCTCCTTCCCCTTCCCCTCTCTTTACCCATCCCCTTCCTCTCCTCGCCTTCCTCCCCTCGCCTTCCTCCCCCGTCCTCTCCTCCCCTCCCGTCCGTCCCCTTCCGTCGTCTGTAGCCACTGTAGAAAGACGCGCGGAAAACGGCCGCAAATGGACGATTTTGTAAAAACCGACAGTTACATATAAATTTGCGCTATAGCATACGGTCGGCTACACGTTTTGAAACGCGCCCGAAGAATGGGTTTGAAACACGCCCGAAGTATGCGTTCAAGTTCAAACTCGAAATGGCTGGACTCCATCGACGTCAATCGATCCCCTTCCTCCCCTCGCCTTCCTCCCCTCGCCTTCGTCCCCTTCCTCCCTCCCCTCTCCTCCTGTCCCTCCCCTTCCGTCCCCTGTAGCCACTGTAGAAAGACGCGCGGAAAACGGCCGCAAATGGATGATTTTGCCAAAACCGACAGTTACATATAGATTTGCGCTATAACAGACCATCGGCTACACGTTTTGAAACGCGCCCGAAGAATGCATACGTTTGAAACGCGCCCGAAGAATGCGTGATAGTTCAAACTCGAAATGGCTGGACTCCATCGACGTCTATCGAATGGGATTAAAAGTTGTGTTTTTTGGGTCGTAAAGATTGTGCTTTTTCCCAAAAGGCGTTACACAAACCCGCTTATGTTCGAATGGAACGTTTTGGTAAAATTTTGAAAGCAATCGGTCAAGTATTTTCCCAGATCCTTCTTGTCGAACTATAACGTTTTACATTTATATATATATATATATATATATATATATATATATATATATATATATATAAGGTTGAGGAGCAAACAGAAGAGTGTCAGAACAGTTTTCTTTGTGGTGGCTTTCTCCCCCAGTTAAAGAAAATCATGATAACTATTGTGTCTGTGTTACTGTCCGAGTAGCCAGCAATCAGCCTGGAGCAAAGGGAGAAATCGACTACGCCATCACCAGAAGGAACATTCTCGGAGCCTTCATTGATTCCGCAGCTGAATACGTCATGCACGGAATGATGAACGCGCCAGGTGGCGGCTTCCGTGATCTCTGACGTCACGAAGATATGACTCATGAAGCAACGAGTAGCTATAATTAAACAATTTTAAAAGCACGTCAAGGTTTTAGGAATGTTTGAATTCTCTTCGCTGATTTGTCGCCTCTCTTTACTTAACGCTGGTGTTAATTAACTGTATGCGTGATCTTTCGTTTGAGCATTTGGAGTGAAACTTGGGCGGTTAACACTTTCACGGCATGACAGTATTTTGAATAAACTTATCCATATAACTCGTAGTCATAGCATTTTGTTTGTAGGATTTCATATTCGACACCTAGCATGGGCTCCCGCACATAGGAGCAAGAGGGAGCACCTTACCCTGGAAAATCTGCGCCTATTTTTATATAAATGTAATATACCTCCATATATATATATATATATATATATATATATATTATATAATTATGGGAATAACACACTCTTTAGTGCTCAGTCTTTAGGCACCTTTAAATAATACGATATAGTCAAGATAAGATCATTCTTTAATTGACCATTTGCTAATCGTTCCTTGTGTTCATAGGTGCAATCACGTCCTAAAAGTTGGGGGGACCATAATGAATCACGTCCTAAAAGTTGGGAGGACCATAATAATAAAGTTAGGGGACCGCTCAAAAGTCGGGGGGACGCGTTCCGTGGGTCCCTTAGGGTGGTTGCGCCTATGCTTGTGTTGACAGTCATATAAGATCAAACAACCATGGTTCATTGAATTAATCAAGAGAGTAAAACGTTAAAAATGCACTTTATCCCCAAACCCAATTCATCGTAACGATGAAATTATGCGTGTGGATACAAGGGGTGTGTGACTCTTCAAGAAAATACTACTCGGAAGCGCTCCCGACTACAGCGCGGACACTGCATCAGAACTTCACGCCGAAGCGCTGAGCAATTGCGAGTGAAAGACTCGCCCAAGGTCCCTACGCAGCGGCTTGAGGTGGATTCGAACCTACAACCCTCCGGCTGCAAGGAAACGAACATACACACTACAGGTACACCTTGGCCGCCGCGCACTGCTCTCTGCTTCCATGGTGACTTAATGGCTCCGTTCACTCGCTCTGCAACAATGCAGAGGCGTTCGTTCTCTGTGGTTGGTCCAGCAACCTGGAATGGACTTATCTTGACTATCCTCCCAAACTGTACTCAATTACACAAAATGTTGAAAACTGTTTTTTTGTTTAATCTCGGCCGGGAGCACCTCTGAGTAGATACCTTAAAGGGGCGCTATAAAAATTATGATTAATTGATTGATTGATTGATTGATTGATTGATTGATTGATTGATTGACACCATCGAGCCCCACGTATATCCATACTGTATCCAATCGATGTAATTCAAAGCACTTGATACCAGATTGGTTTCAATGGTGCGCTTTTTGTTGACGTGTATACAAAAGTGTATGGCAATGTTGTCGTTTTTATGTTGATAACGAAAACTCGGCCTTTTTGTTGAAGCGATCGCCCTGCAACTTGATTGATCTTGCTCATTAAAATATTTGATAATAAATTATGATGCTGTTTTTACATACCATTAAAATGAAATTTTACAATGCTATATATAAGTGCGCTCATTTGATTCCACAAGTACGCCCATCTGTTGCACGCTTGCAGCTACTACTACTAGTTGTACATGTATTATGCCTAAATATTTTTCATGGAAACGGCCTCTGTTATCGTAAAATCTGGATCCATCCATCGCAGCTTTTTAAGATGTGAGTTACTTCTGCAATTATTGTATACGCATGAATCGTTTATAAGTGTTGTTCCAATGTGCTTTGCTCGGATATTATCCATTTTAATGAATTTTCGCTGGTAAGGAAGAACTGGTAAGACCTGTAGACAACCACAAAGATTTTACGCTGCTCTCATAAATAAACCAGTTTTCTTTAGTTCTGTATAAATGATCGAATTTACGATTTTGTTTGGATTACATTTCAAATTAGAGGCAATGGTGGCAAGATTATATAGTAGTAGTATTTGCAGTTTAACGTCACTGTGTGGTAACAAAGGCCATTAGCGACACCCTCCTGCTTTATCCAGGCTTGGGACTGGCACTGGCAGAGTGCAGCGAGTGACGGAGTTCGCAAGATTGGTATGCCACGGAATAATTTATACGAGATATTGCTATTGAAGAGCCGCACGTTAACATTAGTTTATAAACGCAATCACAAGGTGCCGCAGCAATTTCTTTAGGCTGGCAAACTACTACGTTGTAATAATAATAATAATCTTTTCTTTAATTGAGCACCTGCAAGACGCACTGCGCTTTACATTTACAAGTTATGCAGTAATCTTAATTAAAACTTAACTACTAACTGAACAGACAGCTTTGCAATTACAACGGCGCTAATAGCAGCCTACAAAGCATATCCGCCCAACGGGGGCTCGAACCTGCTACCTCTCGCACTCTTGGCCAGCGTGTTAACCATTACTCTACCGGGCCCCCCTAAGCCCCTTGAGCTCATTGGATGAAACAGGAAGTGCGAAGGTGATACAAGAGGAAATGGACCGGCTGAACGTCATCGTCACTTCCGGTTAGGGTTCCACGGTGACGTCATACTGCTTTCTCGTATGGCTCGTGAGCCATTGTTCAATATGCGCTATTGAAGTTTATGTTGGATTAGCATGTCTGACGCTTGTCCTCAAATTTCCGAGCTGAACGTCTGACTACAAAATCACCTTGAGATGACGATCGTAGACCTCGTCTGGATTGGAGAGATGAACATGGCGCTACAAGTAAGGACACATAAGAAGGAGATGAATTATTAGTGTGGACTATGTACATCAGAAGACCAATTTTAAAAGTTGCACTTGTCTGGATGGGAAGCAAGTGCTGTTACGAAGGGTGGGGTGACGTGGTCACGAGGAGCCAAGTTTTTGATAAACCCTGCAGAATAATGGAGTACAGTGGTAAGAGGTTGAATGTCGGATGCACTATTAGTAAGATCAATCCTCAATGGCTGCCAGTTACAGCTGTTTACATAGTTGTGTATCGTGACCTGTGATTGACTAAAGAGCCTGTGGTTGCGGTACGAGGCGAGTGGCGGTAAATTTAGACACCTTCTATATATTGTTACCGATGCTATATAAGGATGGGACGCTAAAGGCGAGTAATAATAGACTACAAGACATTTGATTGGTGAAAACAGAAACAAGTCGGTAGATAATTATACGCTATCAAGATTTACATCCTTGGGACGGCAAGCTTAGACACCATTTTAACCGTGTCAAATAATGCTATAAATTTATGGGAAATCACAATGTCATCACTGAAGTTGTTGAACGGTCGAGCTAAAATTGACAAGACTCCCACTATTTATATGTTGGCAATGTGTTCCACCCGAATGTTCGCCTTCCATAGAAACGGTCCATGGTTATGGTTGAATCCACTAGTGGAGGACATGACAGCTATAGCGGCCTAGTGTGCTGAATGGTCGGCAGCTTATGCTGTGAGCCAGTCTCTCGTGACCGTGCCATCTGTCTGACCCTCTGGCCATGATCTTCCACGTGAACATTGGACCATTGGTCAACGCTGAATCGCTTTAGAACTGGGCAAGGACGCTGTGCTGCTAACATGGTGCGATGGAGGCAATCTTCCGACCCACTGTGTAGCTGTGGTGAAATCCAGACAATGTCACACATCGTAAATGACTACATAAAACAACTCGCTTCCCGGGTGGTTTAACCGCAATATTACTACTACTACTACTGCTACTGCTACTGCTACTGCTACTGCTACTGCTACTGCTACTGCTACTGCTACTGCTACTGCTACTGCTACTGCTACTGCTACTGCTACTGCTACTGCTACTGCTACTGCTACTGCTACTGCTACTGCTACTGCTACTGCTACTGCTACTGCTACTGCTACTGCTACTGCTACTGCTACTGCTACTGCTACTGCTACTGCTACTGCTACTGCTACTGCTACTGCTACTGCTACTGCTACTACTACTACTACTACTACTACTACTACTACTACTACTACTACTACTACTACTACTGCCACTGCCACTGCCACTACCACTACCACTACCACTACCACTACTACTACTATTACTACTACTACTACAACTACTACTACTACCACTACTACTACTACTACTGTTGGTGCTACTACTACTACTATTTATGCTCTTTGCTTTCTGTTCTGTCGTCGACTTGATGATGAAAGCTATAGGCTACAAGATGTCGTTAGAAACCGAACAAGTGTAATGCAACTGGATGGAATCTGAGTTTAATGACAGCTTTTGGCATCAATTATAGTCGCATAAAACAGCTTCAAATTACGCAAAATTATCTCCTCTTTAAACACCTTTTAAACTACTGCATTAGATGCTACAATTTGAATGAACCGCGAATTTTTACACATTGTTTAGCACTTTTGCTTACGTTAAGAGTAAGTTTGCTCTAGGTAGAATAATTATTGATGGCGTTAATAACAATGCGTGCCTTCGACGCGGTGAGTCATAGAAAGCACCAGATGATCGACTTTATAATAATCATTGCTGAAAAATATGGAATATTAATAAGTGTGTGAAACTTTATGCACACATCTTTTGATGCCATTATTATCTGCAATTATTCGTCAGCGTAAATGGCAATTCAACTTCGAATATTAACTGAATGTCGAGCGACACAATTTTACTTCGGTTACTGCATGGTGCTGTGCAGCTGTTTGGTTATATTGTTCAACTAAACTTTTAATTGATAAAATGAGCAGTAAATCTGGCACTTTTGGCCAAAACGGTGACCGAGTCCTGGCCGTGCCAGTCCCAAGTATGGTTAAAAGAGGGGCCAAGCTAACGAACTTATCACAGCCCAGTCAGTCACTAAACTATGTTTTTTCCAAACAGTGCGGCGCGGTGATGTACCGCGCGGGTATGTTCATTGCCTTGCAGCTGGAGGGTTGCAGTTTCGAATCCATTTCAAGCCGCCGCGTAGGGACCTTGGGCAAGTCCTTCACTCGCAATTGTTCATTCGATTCGGCGTGAAACTCCGATGCAGTGTCCGCGCTGTAGTCGGGAGCGCCTCTGAGTAGCGAGAGCTTGAAGGGGCGCTATGACAAGTACGCATACAAACAAACAGTCGTAAATCGATTTTTTTTAGTTTACGTTGGGTCGACAGTAATAATCACAAACCGTTTGCAGACCGAACGCTGTGGAACTTTCTTTTAGCCATTAATAAGTAATTTAGTTAATTAAAAATTTTGAAACTTATTTAATTGTTTTTCTTAATTAAAAGAAAAGCACGTTTCCTTAGTTCTTTTAAATTTATGTGTTTTATGCGTTTATTGTGCGTGATAGATATAAAATATACAAATAATTAACGGTTTGCAGTCCAACGAGATACACCTCTGACATAGACGTCATTAAACTTAATGATTTTCGATATTTTTTCAATCTGCAGATATAATAGAATTTTGTCTTAGAATAAGTGGTTCGTAGATTATACCTTCGGAACCCTTCCATAATTTTGCTCGAAATTTGTTTGAGTTCCGAAACTTTTCGTGTTGTAAGAGCTTTAGCCCCAACATGGTTGTGGCCAAAATGTTGTTAATTCAGTGGTCATTACGACACCTGCAAAATGTTTGCAACTGACGATTTAATACCTGGTCTGCGTTACGCTCCAAATCTGCCTGGTCGATCTCAGTGTTTTACGGCCTTTATTGCCATAATGATGTCGTTAAACCCTATCGTTAGTACGGTTACCGATGACGTCAAATCGTGGAGAAATATTAAATAAAAATAAATATAACTATGAATTTCAATGGCATGCATTGGTATATAGGGACATATCCATATATCACGTATGCAGTGAAGGGAGGGTCAATGGACTCAGTCGATCTGCGTACGGTTGCGTAAATGTCTGATCGGGGGGAGGGGGTGGAAGGAGGGATCTCGACAAAATGTACGCAAGCAAAAATAAATGTCTGATCATGGATGGATTGATCCTGTGTTTAACGGTAGCTTATGACAAAAGTGGTCGTTGCCGACAACAAAAAATGTTTGTTTCCATTAACCTATACATTAATCTGTATTATACAATAATAGTCGTCTGATGGCATTTTGATTAAATTTCTGTTCATATCCAAACAGTAAACCATAACAGTTAGCATAATTACAGCAAATACGATGATGTTTTCGAAAAATAAATAGTGGACTAATTGCGGTAAAAGAAATGTTTTCTATTTGACTTTAGCTTGTTAACGTCTGTAAGGGGGTGGGGGTTACACATAGAAGCTGGTTAGATAAGATAGGCTGTATACAATGATCGTCAAAAGTGTTGCTAGAGAGTGAAACCACCAGGTATAAGTTTACTAACAATTATGGGTCGAAGTAGCTCTGTCTGGGTTCTAGAGATCTGACTTATCGGAACGATAATATAACTATTTGTGTTGGCTGTATAAGATTGGTCACACACGTTATTGTAGTAAATGTTATAGATACGCAAGGGACACATTATTTAAAACGGTAGATGTTAATTGATGTGCAAACAGCATGTAGACCAAAAATATCTGCTCTAATTCATCCAGTTATCCAGCTCTAATTCATCCGTTATTTTTTCTGCCACGCTTTTGCCTTCATCGCTAGACCTCCTTCAGTGGCGACCTGCAGCCAAAAACTCTCAACGACAGAACTGATAAAGCGGGTCATGACCAAACACAAACGGCGAACAATTGTACATTATTCTTATTC
>CATKHU010000070.1:0-25000 GCA_949752735.1 Lumbricus terrestris
CCTTGTCGGTGGTAGGTCAAGTCGTCTGGATGGAACGAGGTCACTGTATTAGAAGACGAGGTTGATTGAAACCTCATTTAACGTCGACCATTCGGCTTCTTTGGACAATCGCATCTGCTACATTGACCATCGAGTTCGAACATTAAGCCGATTTGTTTTTGTTATTCAAACTGAAACATTAAAAAAGCAAGGCCGGATTAAGGCATGTTCAACATGTTTGGCCGAACAGGGACCCCACATATGCGGGGGAAAAAATTTCCGAAAATGTTTGGATTTTTAGCAAGAAAAGGTCATCAATTTTCTGGAAGGGGAACAATCGGTATATTCTACGAAATTTTAGACCAAACGACTAAAAAAGGTCATCAGAATTTTCGGCCGAAGATCCGCAAAAAATTTCCCGAACAGGATCCTCACATTTCTTAATCCGGCCCTGAAAAAAAGATATTTTTGCTTCGAAGACAACAGATTCGACTCTTCTGTCCTACAGTCCTACTTGTCTCTTTTTAAAACTTACTGGTTCACGTGTCATTCCTCAGACTTTATCATATCATTCCTATCGCTACCTAGCTATCCACCATTATTTTTGCCTGCCGGTGTCACTAAGTAGAATATCCCCCGTATTTCAGAGGGAATAGAGTAGGCCTAATTATCACGTGACACCGGCCTGTTGTTGCATTTCCAGCTGCCTGTATGTGTGCCTGTCTGTGTGCCTGCCTAATTACTTGTGCGTCTGTTTTACTGTTTCGTTACCCGCTGTTAACTTCCATTTACCTACTTTCCACCGGTTAGATTTTGCTTTCAAATGTAGGCTACATTCCTTCATACCAATCTCTATTCACCGTTGCCTGCCAACCTGGTTTCCCACACGCGCAAGTATTAATTTTTAATTACTGTTCGTCAAAATATGTTCGTCTCCTCCTTCTTTCCCCTCTTTCATTGTTCCCATATTCTCATCCTAATTCTTTCTTTCCCGCCTTTCTGCTTCAAAATCTCGTCCCTTTGCAAGACAGCTGTAGCTTCATTCAAAGCGCAGAAGAACAAATTGTCGTAAATCGTAATGCCAAGAGACCCAAGTCGCAGATTCTAAAGCAGCAGGTTCCTAAGAACCCAACTACCGACCGACAAGCGACGAATACGTTCTCCTACACGCACCCTTGCTTGATCCTCGACGATTAGCCGGACGGGCGTCATCTACCACCTACCAGAGACTTTGATCAACCACGCCATCATTCTGCCAGCAGTCTACGGGAATCCGATGGCTAAATCTACGTGTTTGCGATGGCTTGCCACTGGTAACTCTTTCAGCCTACTGTGTTTTTGTTTTGCAACTTGCTGTTATTTTTCGCTCGCTATGACTCTTAACATCATTTCGACTAGCGCAGAGAGCACCTCTGAGCAGTTATCTTGAAGAGGCGCTATATAAATTCTCAGAATGAATGAGTGGGTGATCGTTTATTTCCCGGAATTTCATTTCCTCGAAATTTATTTCGCCGAAATCATCTGACCGAAAATCAATTCACCGAATCTCACCTCGCCTAATGTTCAATTCACCGTGCGAACGTGTGTTGTGCAGTACACCTTTAGGCCGTCCTATCGACTGTACATGATAATGTACATCACACACACACACACACACACACACACACACACACACACACACACACACACACACACACACACACACACATACACACACACTTAAGCCTCTGTCTTTTCGATTTCGTTTCGTTCTTATGGCAGTATAGCCGTCGGTTTCTGTCTGAATATAGATAAAATAACATGGTTAAAATGGCGTCAGACACCTACGGGCGTTGAGCCCACGGTTCATGATGATGATGATAGATAAAATGTCTAAAATAAAGTTTGTTACTAGTAGTCGAGGTAAAAATAAGGCTATATTTGAGGGATACATTTATCTGAAAGACAAAGAAGTTAAAGGGAAGACGTACTGGTGTTGTGAGTTGCGAGGTTGCACTGCACGAATGCATAGTATGGGAGATGTCATTGTACGACTGCCGACTGACCACACTCTGCATGCTCCATCGACTAATCGAGTAGCTGCCGCTGTTGTTGTTGGAGCCGTGCGAGTAAAAGCAACCTAAGTCCTTTTTAGCACCATCGACTTGTCTACTTTTTCTGTGAAATGACAATTCGTTCACATGAACTTCTATGAAATGAACATCGCGTAGATGATTGTCGGCGAATTGATTTTCGGTTAGATGAATTCGGCTAAAAGACCTTCGGTGAAATGAACTTCGGTGTAATGATAGGGAACCGAATGAGTGAATCTGTTGCTCCACCTTGGGTGTCCAGCGTCGATGCACTCTTCGATCGACGAACCAGGCTGAGCTTCTGGTTCCTCGCTCGCGGACTGCTATCCGACAGCGTCGTTCATTCTCTGTCGCTGGTCATACAGCCTGAAATTGCCTCCCTGCTACACTGCGCTTTACGTCACTCCACTCCTTAAGACCTCAAAACCAGGCCATGGGGGGGGGATGGAAGAAGACTGCTCTTCCAATTTGGGCCAGGGGCATAGGCGGAGACCTGCGCCGAGAATTGGGGGGGACGGAAAGACGCGAGATTTTCGGAAAAATTTCTGACGACCGGCGAAATGCCGGGGAAAAATTTATTTTCGCCGCCAAAAAAGAAAAAAGTTGATGACCTTTTTTTTTTTTTTTTTTTTTTTTTAAGTCATCCGGCCAAAATTTCGACCTAATCTCCCCAAAAAAATTCTATTTTCGCCGCCAAAAAAGTTGATGACCTTTTTTTTTTTTTTTTTTTAGTCATCCGGCCAAATCTCGACCAAATTTTCTAGTTTCGCCGCCAAAAAAAGTCTTGACGCTCAAACATTGGGGGGGACAAATGCATGGGCCGTCCCCCCCAACACTTTTATTGGGTGGGACCGTCCCCCCCTGTCCCCCCCTAGGTCTCCGCCACTGGCCAGGGGGAAAGGTTCCCCCCTAATGACACAGTTGAGTATAGAATATTTCCTTCTGAACATTTCCCCCGAATGCAGTGGCAGTAGATATAAAATATACTTTAATTTTTTAAACAATTAATGTAAAAACGTCAGCTGTTTCTTATAGATTATGGTCTGTTGAATGCAGTGGTGTTTTTGATTTTCTTGAAGCACGTCACGTTTTTGAGAAAACTGAAATATTTAGTTTTGGCACACATTTGCAATTGCACACCTTTTGAAAATTATAATTGTAAATTATGGACATTTAAAAAATGGACTTTTTAAAATAACTGTCACTGTCCGGAAAATTCTATGTTTTTATGAGATTTTCAACTCGATGACCAAGTAAGGCCATCAACTGTTTTGATCCGAGAAATTTCTTTAGCCCCCCCAAGATCTGCAACCAAACACCGCCCATGGTCCCCGGATAAAAAGACCTCGGATAAAATGTCCCTGGACAAAAAGTCTCCGGATAAAAAGTCCCCGGCCAAAATGTCCCCAGACAAAACGTTCCTGACAGAAAGTCGCGGGGTAAAAGTGGTGTCCGTACACCAGAGGTTCTCAACCTTTTTCGTTCCGCGACACACCTAAACTTGCGACTAAATATAGCGACACACCATTCAATCGGCACAATGTGAATGTCGTTCGAATTGAAAAGTGTTAAAGTTAAACATGTTTTTTTATATCAAATTTGCAATGCTATCAAACTCATTTTTAAAATTTAAAATACTAAATTGCAGACATATTTAACAAATAAAAGTAATTATATTGAATTCCTATCAAATTCCTTAATATGATTCAAAACTTCTAGATTACAGCTTTGCCCAGAACTGAGTTCTTGAAAATTGTTTATACATGTCTTTCATTCTGTGATCACATTTCAGCTCAAAGAGTTGTTTGCTGTTTATTGTCGTTTAATTTTTTCACAGGTGCGATCGCAAACGTGTTTAAATAGGTCTATGTCATGTACGTTTAAAGGTAGGCGCAAACGTCATAGTTGCCCCATATCGCAGTAAAATGGAAAAGATAAATATTATAAAGCGCAATGAATTCTCATTGCAGTCATCCGCTACACTTTTAAAGTACCTGTAACAGTAAGTAAGTCAGTGTGTAATGCGAGAATGACGGACGTATGCTGTGAAAATTATTTTGGTAATTAATTAAGATTGATGTTAATTAAGATTATTTCATGCAATCATACAGCGTTATGTCAGTTTGAAAAATAAACGAAGATTAGGCCTATTGTGATCATTATTAAATCGCGACACACCAATTCTTCCGCGACACACCAGCAACACACCATTTTTCTGCGACACACCGCCGTGGAGTCGCGACACACGAGTGTGTCTGTCGCGACACGTCCGGTTGAGAACCTCTGCCCTACACTACGTCGCATAAGGCCTTTGTTTATTGTAGCCTATACATGTATCGTTTCATATGAATTTCAGTTATTTAACGAATACGGAGTGTTCGTTTACTTCAAGCCTTCCGTTTTAAAACTTAACGTGCATAACTAATTATGATTAAAGATGTCAAGATCTCAATGTACTACAAAAACATTTGAATTATCTACTCTTCCTGAAGGTTAACAGGAAGATCAAGCAGCGATAAACCATTCATTCCTCAACGCAGGATCTGCATTTGATCACATAAACTTGTCAGACAGGAAGTTCACTATCTTGGCTGATACCACGGCAATTTAAGTAAATTGTTAAAATGCACACGAAAGCTCTACATCATTTTCAACTGATCATCGCATGCCATCAACTGTCAGCAAGAGAAGAATGTGACGGTATTGTGCCTACTGATTCAAGAAGACAGCTGGTGATGGAGTTTGTCATTTCAGGCAAAAGGTGCATCTGGTTGCATGAAAGACAAAAGTCACCTATTGTTTCAGGACTTGTAGTGTCATAAATCAATTTCAATTGACAGACAGACTCTGAGAGAAGAATTTCCACTGAATTTCAAGTATTTTCAAGATCTACATGTGTAAACGTGAGAGCATGGATAGCTGGTCCGGTGGCATGTGAGTGAATGACTTGTAGTTGTACAAGGCTACAAGTCGATCAGGCAGCATAGGATTCCTGTTGAATTGTGGACTTTTCTAAGTTAATTTGTAATAGTGAATGAATATCTGAGTTCTTATTGCCACTTTGAGTTACTAAAAACTCAATTATTTGTATCATTTAACTTTATTTAGTGTGTGCTATATCACATGGCCATTGTCTCAATTTGTATCTTTGAATATGTAAACTTTGAGCTCATTGAGCATAACCTAAAATGCATTTGATTTTGAAATTTATTGTACATAATTTAATCTGTACCCAAAAGGAACAAAACTAGCAACTATGCTCATTAAAATTCAAAAATAATTTTTCTGAATCACCATAATAATTACCATTGTTCTCCATCGTCATCGTCTTCATCACTATTTCTCTTCATCATCATTCAAGTCACTGCTCTTGCGTCTCTAGTTGCCTGGTTACTCGAACAAGATCCTTTAGCTGATTTTCTTATCATTTTTATTTTTTACCTGGCTTTGGTGAACCCTGATTTTTATTGTCTCGTCTTTTGCTCCGCAACTCTCTCATGACTCCTGATTGACAACAGTCATGCTCATTTTTCATGATTCTTGCTGATCTGCTAAAAAAACTGCTTACTTATCAATTTTGATAACTTGCTCACCTTACTTGATGCAATATCAAAAACGAAATGTGCTTTCAACAGATACTTCTCACTTTTTGTAACTCAGAGTCGTTGCTTCTGTTATCTTTATCTCTAAACTCTTTCCTATGACATTTTATAGACTGAACTGCTTTATGGACTCGTGCCTTATTCCAAATTCAGATTGACTTGATTTTCAAGCCCTTTTACACAGTCTTCTCCAAAAATTGCAATGATGAAAATGTAGAAAGGTCTATAATAGTGTGTTGCCTCTTGTAGGCAATACATTAATATAGGAAGTGTAACTTCTGGTTTTACAATCAAAGAAAGTTCTGTTTTCAACCTTGTTACAGTAGTGAAAAAGACTATTCCACTTAAAATTCAGAAAAATGGCATTTTCACAAAAACTCTCATGGAATGAAAATTTAAAAAACTTTAATCTAGGAATGGTGTATAAAAATGCATTTAGCTATCTTTCTCTCACTGCCAAGAACAATGCATAAACAGCTTTAAAAATATGCAGTTGCACTTTTTGATAGACATATGGAAGCATATTCCTGCTTAATAACAATGATGTTGCAGCTCAGAATATATAAAAAAATTCAGCAGGTTTCTTTATAATAAACAACAAGGCAAGACTTGATTTTTTATATATGGCCTTTGACTATGTACATAAGTCTTACTTTCAGGATTGTAGCTTTATCTAATAAGAATTGTTGTATTCCAGGTCTCGTCAATGGCAGGTGCATTGCTTTCTTCATGTATGTCCCATGTAATACTTCAGGGGCATTGAGCACCCAGTAAACATTAATATATTACAGTGAAATTTGGTTGCAGTGTTGAATATGATCAAAGGAACAAAATTATCTACTATGTCAGCCCAAAATAAAAATAAACATTTTCCCCATTGTGACGTGAATCACCCTAGTGCATATGTACAGTTGTCCGGGGAAAAATCTCCTAGCCAAAATGGGGGAGGGACGTCCGGGGATAATTGCAGGAGAATGTCCGTTCCCCACCTAAACTACGCATCGCAGGCCTGTTGGGATTTTGTGCGGTTGCAGTAGGCCTATCACGCTAGACTGCGTCCGTGTGGGAGACTAAGCCCACGTCCAAGATGGACCGTCATGTCCGACAATGCCCTCACCTGAAGACAGCTCAACATTTGAAACAGCTGTGCAGAATGGTAGATGGGAACCTCTTAACTTCTATCTTAGGATATAATTAGGATAATTATTTATAGACTATCAAAATAATGAGCGATCCGGACACACACCTTCAAGGCTGCCTATAGATCAATGTAGAACAAACGCAGATAATATGAAAAATAGCTGAGCCCCTTGGTAAATTTGTACATTTCTCACGCAAGAATCGGAATTCTTCTACAAAAGTGAACCAAATGCAGCTTGCAATTGGTTGATTTGCTAAGAATGTTCTGTTATATTCAAAATGACTCGTTTTCATCCATTTAGAGAAGGTGGTTCTCTGACAGAAGGACTCTTTTTCTCAATGTAGGTGTAGCTATTGCTATGCGCCCATGCGCTGGGTCAGTGTTTAATCTAGACGTTTCTGAAGGGGGGAAGTTCCCCCCCCCCCCCAGAATTAACATTTCCCCTTTCCCAGAAAAATTTGACGTTTTTTGGTTTTTAGTTACTGCTTTCATCATTGTTTTACATGAAGTGTTATAATATACCGTGATATTATTTATTATTATATGATTATAATGACATTATTTACTACTATATTATATGATACTATCATGTTAAGATGACACCTTAAAATGCAGCCATTCCAATGTGGAACTTCAAAAAGTTTCTAATGGGTCACTGAAAAATTACAGCTATTTTGTTAAGACGACACCTTAAAATGCTGCCATTGCATTGTGGAAATTCAAAAAGTTTCTAATGGGCCTGTAAGCTAATTTTTGTATAGCATATAATGGTCAGCTAATTATTATGCAAGAGCGTACAGGTAAGGTAGGCCCAGGTGGCTGAGTGGCGGGAAAGTTGCAGCGGCGCGACCGTCGCCGGAGAGTGAGAGAGACAGAGACAGAGAGAAAGACAGCGAGAGACAGAGAGAAGGACAGAGTGAGTGAAGGAAGGATGTACGCTCAGAGTGAGATAGGCTTGGGTAGGAGTGCGAGTCATGTGTAAAAGGTGTATTTTGAAGGAAGAGATAATAAGATGGCGTTTCTGTCGTAACATTGAATTGTTTGTCGTTGTTGGTGCATTTTGTGTTGACTGCTATTGCTTGGAGATCGAAGAATTGAATACAAGAAACCGATCGTTGTTTTAAGTAAACAAGTTAAAGAACTCTAGACACTTATAAACTAGCCATTAGCTACCACATAACAGTTATTAGGTTAGGCCTAGGCTGCGCTTCTGAACTGCAGAAGAGACTGGAAAGGCGTGAGGGATAATAAGCACATATGGCCACTGAAAAAGTACAGCTATTTTGTTAAGACAACACCTTAAAATGCAGCCAATCCAATGTAGAAATTCAAAACTATTCTAATGGGCCACTGAAAAAGTACAACTATTTTGTTAAGACAACATCTTAAAATGCTGCCATTGCAGTGTGGAAATTCAAAAAGTTTCTAATGGGGTCACTGAAAAAGTACAGCTATTTTGTTAAGATGACCCCTTAAAATGCTGCCATTGTAATGTGGAAATTCAAAAATTATCTAATGAGTCATTGAAAAAGTAGGGCTATTTTTGTTAAGACGACACCTTAAAATGCTGACATTCTAATGTGGAAATTCAAAAAGTTTCTAATGCGCCACTGAAAAAGTACAACTATTTTGCTAAGACGACACCGTAAGCTGCCATTGCAATGTGGAAATTCAAAATTTTTCTCTTGGGCCACTGAAAAAGTACAGCTATTTTGTGACGATGACCCCTTAAAATGCTGCCATTCCAATGTGGAAATTCAAAACGTTTTTAATGGGTCACTGAAAAAGTACAGCTATTTTGTTAAGACAACAAACACCTTAAAATGCTGCCATTCCAATGTGGAAATTCAAAAAGTTTCTAAAGGGCCACTGAAAAAGTACAGCTATGACGACACCTTAAAATGCTACCATTCCAATTTGAAAATTCAAAAAGTTTCTGATGGGGAGGGCACATCCCCTCCACTTACCCCTCACCTCCCAGTCTCGGTGCTACGTGCATCACGAGCGTCCGTAAGACGCTCAATTGCCCCCCCCCAGAAACCTCAAATCCCCCAGAGGAGGGGGACTAGATTAAACACTTCGCTGGGTTTAGGTAGTGTAGGGACAATTCTTTTATCCTGGGACTTTTTGTCCGGGACATTTTGTCCGGGACATTTTGTCCGGGACATTTTGTCCGGGGGCATTTTGTCCGGGGACATTTTGTCCGGGGACATTTTGTCCGTCCATGACTGCAATCATAGTGGTTGTCATCATTGGACCATACTGGGCCCGCAATGAATAGGCCTAACCTCTTTCCCGTGTTACAGTGCAGAGCAAAGCTATGGTATCGGGGACCGATTGACGACACTAACTCTAACCTTGACCGACCCTCAAGACGTCTAATCTGACCTAAACCGACCCCCACGACGCCTAACCTTGTCCTTAACGACACGTTGGTTCCCGATACTACGGTTATGCCCATTGCAGCCCGCTTACAGCTAACAAATTTGGAGGCATAACTATAGTATCGGGGACCGACGTGTCGGTTAAGGCCAGGTTATTCGTTGTGAGGTCGGTTAAGTCAGGTTAAGCGTCGTGAGGGTAGGTTTAGGTTAGGCTTAGGGTTGGTGTCGTCATTCGGTCCCCGATACTATAGTTTCGCCAATTTGGATATAGTAATATCTGGAGGCTGCCATGCAGTATTTCAAGTTGAATATGCGCCGATTGTTGTTCGAGTTGCTGAAAAGTACTCGTGACTGATTTAGCACTTCTTTCCGTTGGGGTTAAATAAAGGCAGAAATGCGCGCAATAGATATATCAGTATCGAGGACCATGAGTGTTGGTTAAGGTTAGATATAGTATTACAGTGGCGTCTACAAGGGGGATTTCGGGGTGTTAAACCCGATTGGCTTAGGAAATAGTTTTCAAAATGGTTATTTATCCACTTAAATAGGAAAAACAAAACAATTGTTTGTAGTAACCATTGTCTTTCTTACTTTAGGCCTATTCCCTTTGTTACTTTATTCCCTTTTTATTTACTATAATACTATTAGGTTGGTGCCAGGAAGGACATCCGGTCAGGCCATAAAACCCCCAAACCCCCCTAATAAATTTCTGGCTATGCTACTGGTTAGATGCAGCCCAAAGACATACTGCGTATGCTTCGATTCCCGATGCGCAGGAACGCACAAAGAAACGATTGTTACGTGCAAGACCAATTCACAAAATATGAAATGCTGCAATATTTCTATTTGATTGTGATCAAATTCGGATCATCAAGGATGCAATGCAATATTTGTATTCGATTGTTGATATAATTCGGATCATCAAGTAACGTCTAGAGATCAAGTTGTCAGAATTGCGTTGTGCCATTGGTTGTTTGTTGCGTTGGTGCGTTAGATCTTAGTTGCATAGAATTGACAACGTTGTCGACTTGCGTTGCAGTCATTACTCGCGACAACACATGGTGCAACGGTTTAAACTGCAGAATATAGCCGTGTATAAACAGTTTAGAGTTGATGTTGTAGTAGCCATAGTGCTTAAAGTTAGCATGCACTTGGGTGTTTTGCACCTCAGTTTCGCACTTTTGTATGGCTTTGCACATGTTAATGAAGTTTGTAATAAGAACAATAATAATGAATAATAATAATTAATAATAATTATTATTATTATTAATAAACACTAATAATAGTGCAAGAATTGTTGGATGATAATTGCAAGAATTGTGTTTTGTCACTGAAAGATGGCCGACAACTCGTGAACTGTTCCAAAGAAATGTTTCCTCTGAATTTATTTCTTTTTTACACACTATGGTGTTTTTGGTTTCGTGTTTTTTGCTTAGGTGTGAAATCTATAACTTTTGCATTTCAGTTTTTGAGGTAGCTACAAAAATAAATAAATGAGCACTTCAACGGGCCAGATGATTTTTAGTCCATAGATTCAGATTTTAAAATTTTCTTGTCTTTTGAAAAGAAATTTGTGAGTGTGTTTAGGAGGCCTAAACTTTGAATTTGTAGCACAATTTAAGTATCCAGTACTTGTCAGTAGGCCTACTGTTCATTTTGGTGAGCCTAATTCCAGCGATACAAGTCATTCTTAACCACAAGCAACTGTCCAAAATTACTAATAGTCTCTCTGCATGCTATCTCATTATTATTTTTTTATATTCTTCTTATTTTTTGCCCGAAGTATAAATGATCCCTCAGGATTTAAAAAAATTATTTTAGGAGTAAAAAAAGAATTTCTGAGAAATCAGGTCTCGTCCCAGGTTTCCCAACCATCCTTTATTACCATTATTATTTTTATTATTTTTTATTTTTTTACCCGAGGTATTTATGATCCCTCAGGATTTATGAATCTAATCTATAGAGCTAGTGGTTATTATTATTATTATTATTATAAATATTATTATTATAACTATTATTATTATTATTATTATTATTATTATTAATATTATTATTATTATTATAACTTTTATTATTATTATTATTATTATTATTATTATTATTATTATTATTATTATTATTATTATTATTATTATTATTATTATTATTATTATTATTATTGTTATTATTATTATTATTATTATTATTATTATTATTATTATTATTATTATTATTATTATTATTATTATTATTATTATTATTATTATTATTATTATTATAACTCACTGTCCATCTCGCCGGCGTTCTGGTATATCGATTCTTCGGTAAAAGAGCCTAAAAAATCAATAAAGACAATTAATTAATTAATTATCCAGGCTTAGTGCGTACAGTAAACATTATGATATAGCGCTTCTCGATCCTTAGAAAGGCGCTATAGCATATTCCGCTACAATGTCGCTAATTGCTAGTTCGCTGGTGTAAGAATATTTAGTGCTCTAATAACTGCTGGAGTGAGAATGTGTGATACAGGCGCTGCAAAAAGCGAACTTGATTAGCCTACGACACGTATTGTGGGCGCCGTGATGTAGGCCTAGTGTTGGGTTCGGTGCCTTGGAGCCGGAAGGTTCCAGATTCGAATCGACCTCAAGTCGCCGTGTAGGGACCTTGAGCAAGTCCTTCACTTGCAATAATTGGTCATGCGCTTCGGCGGGAAACTCTGATGCAGCGTCCGCGCTGTATTCGGGAGCGCTTCCGAGCAGTGAGAGCTTTGAAGGGGCGCTATAATTAAAACAAACATACAAGAGTGATTCCCTGGATAATGTTGGATTAGTGCAACTATAATACGTATTCAGCAGCAAAGTAATGTATGCACTCGCAGAGTCAACAACTTGGGAGACTCCGGTCTAAACGTGTAACAAAGTCGTTGGAACGTTGTAAACTGCGAACTTTTCCATTTGAATGTTCCTCACCTATGACCCAGTAATTGTTCTCAATTTCACAAACTGTCGAAGACTTTTTCGCTTGATCTCGGCCGGGAGCGCCTCTGAGTAGGTATTGACCCGGTGATTGAGGGCCCATTTCCCAGTAGTCCCCGCTGTTTGCCTTCACATTCTGAACCTTGGCGTCACCTTGGACCAGAGACTAAACTTCACGCGGCATAGGCACCTGCTATTCCGCGATAGTTTATACCAGCTCATGGGCGCCCGCAGACATTTTTGCAGGAGGGGGCAAAACCCGATAGTCAAGGTTTAAACAAATTTGTAGCAAGATGCAAAAAATGCAAAGCAGGGATTTAAAAGCATGCGTGGGTATTTTTCATAGAGGTCTTTTGATGCAAATTTCTCAGTGTCACTTTTTACAATTTCTAATATGAATTGCTTCTTTTTGCAAAGAAATTAAATTTTTTTTTTTAAATTGAAAACTGTTAATCAAAAGTAGGTTTTTGATTCTCTAATGCGTATAAATTTGCTGTAAACCCCAAAAGTAGCAGTGAGAATTTTTTTCCCACTTTTCCAGGGAGGGGGCGCAAGTGCCCCTTCTTGCCCCTATGTGCGGGCGCCCATGTACCAGCTGCGTCAGCTTAGAATGGCCTAACGCAACTTAATACATGTATCTAGTGTTCCCTTAATGCTAAGCCACTCTTATGTTGTTTCCCCTCTCGATGTTTGCATGTCTGCCTTTCCAGTTACGAACTTCTATTATGCTGCGCCTTGCCTTTTCCGTTGTTGACCCTGCAACCTGGTATGGGCTCAATGTGGCACTGCGCCTCGCGCTTAGAACCCTTGAGGTTAAGTTCTACTCTAACCTCTGCTCTCTTTAGCCGCGGCTGGGTCGAGTTCGCTCATACGTAGGGCCTATATCTTTGAGGAGGGCTATGTAAAATGTTTCATAATAATTATGAAATCTCCGAAATTTTAAGTCGCCCTTCTGTGTAGGCTACATTCGATGCGTCTTTCTGTTATCTCAATTCAGTCACACTGGGTGGGAGTTTGGGCAGACCGGGAATAGACCTGTGGTGAATGGATAAAACTACACGACGAAGGGAATTCGCCTTCGGACGAGTAGGCCTAATGCCTACTACACCCTGGCACAGTGTAGGCCTACACAGGGCAACAATAGCATATGAATTAGTCTAACTAAAGACATTCACCAAACAATAAACCTACTCAGTTGATCAAACAAAGGAATTGGATGGAGAAGCGTGGGGGGAAAGAACCAGACATGTACAGTGCACTCACCTCACAATTATTTGTGTGTAGAATACGGGAAAATGACCTGCAGACAGGTCTAAGCACCGCTAGCGTTTACTCACCACTAATTTTGCCAGTAGGCCTACAGCCCTGGATAGAACCACACAAAAATAGCCTCTCACCCAGGCAACGCCAGTTATCTCACACCACTCTGTTTATCTTCCCTCAGGCTTTCCACTACAAACTATATAAAGCCTTAATTGTCTCTTCCAGAATTCGTGACCAGATTCAATGTATTCTCCATTTTCCAACATTTCTCAGACAGAATCCACCCTAGGCCTAACTGTATCTCTGCCTGCCTGCCTGCCTGCCTGCCTGCCTGCCTGCCTGCCTGCCTGCCAGCCAGCCTGCCTGCTCGCCTGTGTCTGTCTGTCTGTCTTTTTATATATCCTTGTCTCTGTCTATCTCTGTCTCTCTATTTACTATATATATATATATATATATATATATATATATATATATATTAAGAGACAGACATAGACAGAGACTGAGATGCCTACAGGGTGCGCCAAAAAAATCCCCTACGGCTTTTTATCAATATCTTGGCCAAAAATAGGAATTTTTCAAATCCAGTTTTACGGGCTTGAAGGTAATTCATATCTACGTACAAGAGCCAAATTTCATAGCCATGTGTGAAACAGAACAAAATTTATATCACTTTTAGTGAGGCCACCCACCGGTTTTTGACGATTCAAAAACGCGACGCAACGAAAAGTAACAAAAAACCAATTTAATTATTCTGGCCAATATCTTGGCCAAAACTAAGAATATCGAAATGAAATTTTACAGGCTTAAAGACAATTCATATCTGCACATGGTGGTCAGATTCCATCAAAATATTTCAAACGGAACATAAGTTATACCACTTTTAGTGAGGTCACCCCCGTTTCTTGACGATTCAAAGACGTAACGCAGGAAAAAGTAGAAAAAACACGATTTTATTAAGTCTCATCTTAAATAGTTGTTATCAAATAGCCTTGATATTGCCAGATGATCATTGTTGTTACTATTTAAAAAAGAAACAGGGCACCAGCGTAGCTGCGCGCCACTGAGAAGTCACTTAGCAAGATGACGATCAAATTGGTAAATAAGGAATCTATCAGCTTAATCAACAGGTCCATCAAGAACTTTGCAAAGAGACTCAAAAGAAGTTTTGGCACGGGTGGTGGGCACATTGAGCACAAGTTGTGAAGCACTACCAAGGTCATTTGACAACAGTTATTTGAGATGAGATATAATAAAATCGTGTTTTTGTTACTTTTTGTTACGTTTCGTTTTTGAATCGTCAAAAAACGGTGGGTGGCCTCACTAAAAGTGGTATAACATTTGTCCTGTTTGAAATATTTTGATGAAATCTGAGCGCCATGTGCAGATATGAATTGTCTATAAGTCTTTAAAATTTCATTTCGATATTCTTAATTCTGGCCAAGATATTGGCAAAAAACCTAATTTTTTGTGCTTCGTTTTTGAATCGTCAAAAAACGGTGGATGGCCTCCCTAAAAGTGGTGTAACTTTTGTTCCGTTTGAAATATTTTTTTGTAATTTGACCATTGTACGTAGATATAAATTGCCTTTAAGACTGTAAAGTTTCATTTAAAAATTCGTATGTTTGGCCAAGATATGGGCTATAAACCGTAGAGGATTACTTTTTTTGGCGCACCCTGTATATTGCCTATAATCTATATGTCTCTAATCTATATGTCTAACTCTGTCCTGCCTCTGTCTTCGCCTGTTATATAGGCTAGTTGGTATAACATATATATTCACAACTTTTTTGACATGACGCAGCGCCCGTTGAACAACGCGGTGCCTAATGACTGTTGGACGCCTTAGAATTTCGAGAGGCACTACAGAGTAATGGTAATTATAATTAGCTTCCATATAGCGCCTGGTCGTAATGCATGGTGAATGTACGGATGATGTGCGTGCATACTTACTTTCATCATAATCGTCGTAGTTGTGGTTATTGTAGCCCAACGTTCTCTCGATTTCCAGCTTCATGCAGTCGTGTATAAACACATACTGAGCCTGGCACATAAACATACATACGGTACACATAAAGACACGAGGACAAGACTTGTGTACAACATACACTAGACCTACATGTACATTGTACAGTTGGCAAAATAATAAATCAGCGAAAGTTGCTCAAATTATGCAGTGTGTTGAGTCATATTAATTTGAGCCACCACCACCACCACCACCGCCACCACCACTAGTAGACCTATTAGCAATAGTAGGAATAGTTACATACTGTAGCCTATAGTAATATCAGCAGGAGTAGCAGTAGTAGCACTAATAAAAAGAAATTAAATAGGACAAGAGGCCTGACACCAATAGGCCTAATAGTAATAGCAACAGTGCTAATAATAAAGATAAGAATATTCTTTAATATACCAATTGCTATCTGTAATAAACAAAAGTACATAATTTCTATATCCAATCAATGTCAGAGTGTTTTAGAATGGCATAAAATCCTAAGTCCAAATCAAATATAAATTTAAAATTTTAAAAAGTTCTTTTAATGACCAACAATTTATTCTCCACTTTGGTTTATATGCAAATAGACAGAAATAATGTTCAAAAATAAATAATGATCCAAGTTATTGTACTAAAATATAAACTATTTTCATGCCGACAACAACCTACTATAATCGGGAAAAAATTAAATTTGGCAATTATTAGCACGACGAAATAATGATCTGCTTTATTGGCACTACTGCTTAATATTAATAAATAATATTAATAAATAATATCACTAAATAAATGTTCATATAGGAGAGTACAAGTTCTGTTGATGATAATCTATGGCCACCTTGGTTTTGAAAATTAATCTATTTATGATCCTACTTCCAGTGGCGTAGGCAAGGGGTTTCGGATGTTAAACCCCCATTGGCATAAGAAAACAGTGTTTTTAAAGGTTATTTATCCACTTAAATACGAAAAAACAAAAATGCTTGTAGTAGCAGTTGTTTTTTTTACTTTATTCCCTTTGTTATTTTATTCCCTTTTTATTTACTGTAATACTGTTGGGTTGGTGTCAGAAAGGGCGTCCGGCCAGCAGGGCCGTAGCAACAATGAACGCGGCACCCTCCGAACGTGTCGGGGCGGCGAGACCCTTTGCAATGCAGAAACTGGTATAGGCGGTATACGTAATTCTGTAACGTGCTTATAATTGTTAAGAAGCTCAAAATCTGATATTATTATAGGCCTACTCTATAGGCCTATATGAACTTTTCTAGAATTGGCATCAAATCGCCTTTATCCAGTAGCCTACTGCATAATTTTTATTATATGAAAATACTTTTTTCAGCGTTCAAAATTTGGCTCTTAGGACCCTTACAATGCAGAAATTGAATGCAGTTTTTATATTTCTATAATAAAATTATAATGGGGTCCATATTATGTAAGCTTATAGCCCACATAGGCCTACAGAGTGTACAGGTATTCCGTGCTTACTGCTGCTGAAGTATTTCTAACAGTGCTTTCCAACATGGGTTGTGCAACAGCGTCAATAAAATAATGTCACTTACCTATAGCTAGGCTATACCTTACATTTTGTCACTTTCGGGGCCCCCTTTCTTGCGGGGGCCCCTCCGACCGGAGGGTACGGAGGGCGGTCGCTACGCCTCTGCCGGCCAGGCCATAAAAACCCCAACCCGTCATAAATTCCTGGCTGCGCTACTGCCTACTTTGGTAATTAATAGAAAGGCACATTGGTAGAAATTAGGGCTGTTGATTTAATCGTGTTAACGCGTGCGATTAACGCGTTAAAAAATTTTGCGATTAAAATTTTTAACGCATTAATCGCATGCGTTAATTTGACCTTGCTAAAATTGAATCAGAGGCAGTAAAACTCGTTTTAAACGGAAGGCTCAAACTTGAAACTAGTGATACATTCTTTGGCAAATATTCCAAAAAAGAATTTGAGTATTATTGTAGCAATTCGTCGCTCAATTATCGCCTGCATGCGAACCAAAAC
Organism: Lumbricus terrestris; assembly: GCA_949752735.1. Lineage (NCBI taxonomy): Eukaryota > Metazoa > Annelida > Clitellata > Crassiclitellata > Lumbricidae > Lumbricus > Lumbricus terrestris. The sequence continues at coordinate 17,391 of CATKHU010000070.1, forward strand.
ATGCATTTAACACGTATGAAGTTATGAACCGTCGACATCGGCCGCATCGCATCGTCCACTAAGGTTGTTTTCTCACCCCGTCAGACTACGTTGGATGAACTCCAGGAGATGACCAATGGATTTCAGGTTTCAATTGATAAATGTTTACAGAAGGACAACTGAGACGAGGTTTGGCAAGAACCGCTATCTCTTGTGAAAAATATTGTGACTAGATATTGAGGTTCAATAGTTAGACCTAGGCCTACTATTGTTAATTAATAAGAGTATCCCTTGACCTTACCAATGTAAATAAACTGATCTGCCGATAAGTTACAGTTGGCTGAATAAATAATTAATTTTGAAAGTCAGAAAACGGTTGTCTAGTTTTCACATGTAGGCCTATATTGCGATTAATTTGCAGTTAATTGCGATTAAAAAAATTAATCGCGATTAATTTCAATTAAAATTTTTAATCGAACAACAGCCCTACTATATATATAGCAAGTAAACAGAGCTATGTCAGGCAATGTGAAAAACGTAGATTAATATTGCGTTAATATTGCGTTAATTTGCGATTAAAAATTTTAATCGTGCGATTAACGCGATTAAAATTTTTAATCGAACGACAGCTCTAGTAGAAATCAAATTGATGAGACAACCATGATTTTGAATATGAACGTATTTATGATCGTACTTCCGTTTGAACCATGAGGCGGTGGTTCTTGATTTTGAATATTAACGTATTTATGATCGTACTTCGGTTTGAACCATGAGGCATCGGTTCTTGATTTTGAATATTAACGTATAATTTATGATCGTACTTCGGTTTGAACCATGAGGCATCGGTTCTCTCGGAGCTGGAGAACCATCCTGAAGATGTCGATCGTCTCAGCTCGAGGAAGTTCCCTCAGCAGTCGATCGAGAACTATGAAGGTTCCCGTTCGTCCAACTCCAGCGCTGTGCAAACGTAAACAAATGCTGCAACTGATGTCTTACTGAACAGACATGGTTCTAATCCTATTATACTATTTTTTCACAGGATGGCTAATCCTATTATACTATTTTTTTCCCAGGATGGCTAATCCCATTGTACTATTTTTTCACAGGATGGCCAATCCTATTACACAATTTTTTCACAGGATGGCTAATCCTATTATACTATTTTTTCACAGGATGGCTAATCTTATTACACTATTTTTTCACAGGATGGCTAATTCTATTGTACTATTTTTTAACAAGATGGCCAATCCTATTATACTATTTTTTCACAGGATGGCTAATCCTATTTTACTATTTTCACAGGATAGCCATTCCTAGTCAACTCTACCATTTTTCACAGGATGGCTAATCCTATTACACTATTTTTTTTCATAGGATATATCCAATTCTATTTTTTACAGTATTCTAATAGGCCTGCTATTCTACTATTTTTCACAGAATGGCCAATCTTATATGTTAGTCTATACAAATTTTCACAGGATGGCCAATCCATCCTATCATACTAGGCCTATTTTTCCACAGGATGCTTTATCCTATCCCACTAATTTTCACAGGCTGGACAATCACATTCTGCGTTTCCAAGCAATCCTATAGCTAGGCTGTAAGAACAACGTCACGAAAGAGCAGCTGTAGTTGACAGTAACTTACCTGCAGTGAACGATCATCGGTGGATCGACGTTGTTACCGGCGTACTTGCGGACCACCCCGATGAAAGCGAGAACCCTCTCCGGGCCGTCTGGGACTCCGAAGTCCGGCCAAGAGACGAAGTGGAACTGTAGAATGTCGCGGGTCTGTGTGCCCTGTTTTTTTTTATAAAAAGCACAGCACTCAAATAGAGCACATGGAATGGTTGGTTGATTACTTGTTGTCTGAGGATGCTGCTATGTATGCATGACATTGTATGTATGTATGTATGTATGTATGTATGTATGTATGTATGTATGTATGTATGTATGTATGTATGTACATGTATGTATGTATGTATGTATGTATGTATGCGTGTATGCGTGTATGTATGTATGTATGTACACATAATCATACATACTTACTTGCAAGATGTCTCTCATATATATCATAAATATGTCATCGTTGGAACCTTTACTTACCGCCCATACTTTAAATTTCCGGATGACGTAATGTTCCGTGTTTGCTTCTGATAATAGATCGACGCAGATATCGCCTCGAAAACGCGACGTTTCGTTCTGCCTCTCTGGCCAATACTGAGCACACTTCTCCTGCAACAGAAACAACGCCGCCTCATCATTATTATTGCATCATCTTTAACTTCTATTGCGCCATTCTCAACATTACTAACTGCAGAAGGCATCAACCTATGGCTCTCTGAAATAAAAGGTTATTCGTAAGACAGAAAGGTCCTCAACGGACTTTGAAAGAACTACATACAACGTGGTTCAAAATAAAGTAAGCCAAACTGTTTTTCATATAGGCCTATCTCCAATATTTAGATAATTGAACCAAGAATAAGATTGCAAAATATCATGTCATAAATCTGAACGCTTAGGAAGATATGAATCTTTCAACTTCATATCCCAAAATTTCAGTTTACCAGCAATTTTCTTTTGGGTTTTGTAACAAAGTACTCCAAACATGAAAAAAGTCTTTAATATTTTTGGGAAGATACTTAAAGTTGTTATTGTTTGATTATTTACATTAAGAAGATGTTATAGACGACATGATTTAAATCTGGACTGTTCGGGGGTCATAATGTGGGAGAAATTAGCATTTCGATGGTTTATCTGGCTCTGTAGGCTGGCACTGTTCTCTATAGAAAAAGAAAATAGCCTTCTTTTGATAACAGGTGGAAGATGTTGTGACAGCAGAACGCAGCGATAATATACTCCGTTAAATTTTTTATTTTACTCCAGAATCACTGAAGACCAAAATTTGGAACTATCAAGCGTCGAAACCGCAACGAACACCATACCAGGCTTGCTGATAGCATAACTGAAATTTCGGGAGATGAATTTGAATATTCATATTTTTCTTTCCGCTCAAATTGACATGATATTTTGGAATCCTATTCTTGGTTCAATTCTCTAAATATTGCAGTCTGCGAGCAGGGAGCAGTAGAGTACCGGTAGCTATTATCACGCAAACAATTCTTGCAGAAGTCGCTAAGCAATGGAGCGCCAAGACCAGTCCCTTTTAGGTTCGGTAAGTGCAGTTGAAATCACCCGTTTCACTTACCCGACCCCTTTCTTTGAGATTGGTGAGCATTACGATCACCCGGCATTGTTGTTCCCAAACCATCTGCCAGAAGTCATCTTTCGTGGTATCGAGAGGTCCCTGGCAGGCGATGAACTCTCGAATTCCTCGGGTGGTCTATACACAAACATCAAACGCGGAAAAAAAGGTAGAAATATAAGCCACTGCGTTGGCACAATAAAAAAAACCATCACAGTAACTATTACGAAATGCCAGTGGCATGGCCCGCAATTATGATATGGGGGGAAGGGTTATGGCCTGGCCGGATGCCCTTTCTGACACCAACCCAACAGTAGCCTATAACAGTAAATAGAAAGGGAATAATGCAACAAAGGGAATAAAGTAAGAAAAACGATTGTAACTACAAACAATTGTTTTTCCTATTTAAGTGGATAAATAACCTTTTAAAAACTTTTTCCTAGGCCAATGGGGGGAGGGGCAGCCCCTAAACCCCATTGTCTGCGCCACTGCTAAATGCATTTCTAAGTAGCCTAATCGTAAGTTTTAAAAGTGCCCTTAAGAATACTGAACGGTGAAGCATTCTTCAGTGACCAAAAGGCTTCTATATATAGGGGAGACCGGGGCTAAAAGTAACAGAGGCAGGTTGTAAAACTGAAATTCCGGGAACCAGCGTATGCACGTCATAGCATGCGGCATATCGTTCCCGTTTTATGATCCTTTCGACTTTGCTTGCATTACACCATAACAGAGTCGTTTTTCCAAACGTGTGATTTTTGCTAATAAAAGTAAGTTTTTTAATTCGTATTGTTTTTCTCATTGCTCTCGTCTGGCGCACGATATTCTTACTTACTGTTGGTCAATGCGAAGCTTTTTTATGTTAGATTACATCACATCACAAGATGAAACATTTCGTCAACTAACATGGAGTTTGAAAATTTTACTTAGTCATCTAAGACGTGTGATCGGGGCAGGTTGTAACAAATTTGAAGGGGCTTGTTGTAACGAGTTACAACCTGCCCCAAAACCACCTTCAATGTTTTAAAAGATTTCTTTTTGCTTGATTCCTGCCAAACTATTTTAAACTGTAGGCCTAGATGAGGACTTACAAAAGGAAAAGTTCTAGAGGAGAAACCACACTGGTTGAAATGAAAGAAACGGCAGGAGAGGTGACTAACCATGCATAACCGACCTTGCCGTACAGTTGAGAAGAAATTCAACATATGACATGTTTCTCTTTTCCGGTTTGTTAAAAAACTGCAAACGTCAAGTGATAAAAATGTTTCTAATGGGTACAAATGAAATATATACAGTCGTTGGCCGAGGATGATCAATTGATTACTATATATCTATAGGGATTCAGCTGCTGCAAACGACAATGCCCAGCCGCAAACTTCACCTCTTGCTGAAGTAGACCTACAGCAAAATGTAGCATCGCTATTCGATCCTCGGCCAGACAATTCACCTTCTCGAGACGTACAGTACCGTTCCCGATATAGATCCCTTTTTCGCGGGATTCCCTCGAGATTGATGTGAAAAATCTCCCCCAAATGTTTGGAAAATAACGAGGAATTTCGACAAAAATCGCCCGCTATTCGCCCGCTATTCGCCCGCTATTCGCCCGCTATTCGCGCAGAAATCGCTGTTCGCTAATGACATGGGCGGGGCTAACATGCCACAAGGGACGAGTCGTTAAGAATTAAAGTTATCATTAGCGTCTGAGGCCCCTCCCATTACGTCGCACTCGGCATCTGAGGTACTTGTAGGCTTACTGTACATGTGCATGCACATGCACACATGACAATGCCTTGCATACATGTACATGTGCAATGCACACGTGCATGTATAAGAAAAATGGAAGACTCTTCGCAGGCAGACCGGCGAAGATATTAATGTAGGCCTACATGCACTTAATTAACTCAATTGAAAGTGTGTACATTAGAGTGGTCCACAAACCATAGCCAAAAAATTAAGTTTTTAGAATTCTTTCTCCACAAGGCTTATTTTTGTCCACTTGGGTTAGATAGTCTAGTAAATAGTGATTTTATAGTTTGAAACTGATTACAAATAATCGTAATCGTAATCTCGAGATTTCTAAAGCGCCACTCGAAAGCCAAGCGCGGGGCACCAGCTTATCCACGAGTGCTGCGTTGAGTTAGAAGAGTTGTCCGTGAGAGTAGTCCGTGGTGGTCCGGGTCGAGTTACCATATTATTAGGGGGTGGAACAGCTATTAAGGGGTTGTCGTGTGGGCCGGGAATTGGAGGGTGGAGGATCAGATGAGACAAGTTAAGAGTTCGTGAAAAGGAGTGTCTTTAATTGCGAATGAAAAGCCCGAGGTGTGATGGATAGAGGAGCCTGATGAAGGTTTTGGTGTGTGATTAGTAATGATGGTGGAGGGACTGAAAAGGATCAGAATTCAGGAGGTAGATCATTCCAAAGGCGTGGTACTGAGATGGATAGGGCTTGGTTGGAGAACTTGAGATGACTTGTGACCAGCGGGCGAGAGAGTGTAAGGCAGGCGGATGATCGGGTAGAACGGGTAGGCTGGATAGTGAACAGTTCGCGAAGATATCTGGGCTGGGAGCATTGTAAAGAGTTGCAGGTTAAGGAGAGAACTTTGAAGTAGATTCGCTCTGGGATTTTCAACCAGTGAAGTGACTTGAGGATGGGGGTGATGTGATGATGTCTGGGTGTTCTGGTGACGGCTCTGGCTAGAGAATTTTGAATCAGTTGGACGCGCTTGAGTTGTGAGGAGTCAAAGCTTAAGAACATAGAGTTGCAATAGTCAAGTTTTGAGTGGACGATGGACGTCGCAATGGTAGAAGCAGTCTTGAGCTACGACACTAGTAGGCCTAATAGACTGCTCTATATAATAAAGATGTACAAAATTAGTACGATTAATGGTGGACTTGTGATAAGTCCACTTTTAATCGTGACGACTATTAGTGACAAGTCACTTGTCGTTAATAGTCGTCTGTTGTGCATCAGTTTCTATTGCTCCTATATACATTATATGCCGATCAAAGACTCAAAGCTGCTCCTGACACTGCGGTTGCTTCAGAGAGATGAGAGAGCGAGAGAGAGAGAGAGAGAGAGAGACAGACGGACAGACGGACAGATAGACAGACAGAGTGGGCGAGGGGAGGGAGGAATGAAGGAAGATGACGAAGGAGGGAGGAGAGCGACAGAGGGAGAGGGCCAGGTCACATCCGAGTTGACGCCTGATAGTCCTGTTTTTCTATTTTATGCATTTCTTAATGGAATGAGTGAAATCTTCATTTTAGCCATTAACTACATGTAAGTATAGGCCTACTTGGATATCATAAAATAATTATTATGAGGGGCGCAACCAGAACATTTTCCTGAGGAGGGGGTGCTCAGAATTATGATTGTAAGCGCCGAAGGAACGAAGCCAATGCTGACTAGGGGCATTTGGGGAGCCCCAGAAACCAACGCATTTTTACTTTTGGCATCAGCTAGAGCACGATTCAGGTCTTTGTTTGCCAGCTATATTTATGAGCTATAAAGTCATGAAAACTTCTGAAAAACATGGTTTAAGACTTCAAAAATGTCCTTTCCCATTTGTTTAGATAAGACAAAGGGTCTTAGTCCTATAGCTCGTGAGTGGCAAAAGTAAGAACGAGTGTTTGATCTAACCCTTGCCCCAATAACCAGTGTTTTATCTAGTCCCATCTCTAAAAATCAAGGTTTCTAGGGAAAACCAAACATCCGACAGAAAAGGGCAGGGGTTTTGGAAGGGGATGTGCCTCTACATAAGAAAGTTTCTAATTTCCACACTTCAATGGCAGCATATTAAGATGCCACCTAAAGCAAAATTGCTATGCTATTTCAGTGCTGATAGGAGTGGTCTAAACTTCAATGAATATACTCACAATAATATAAAAAAATATTTTTCTGAGTTTCCACGTTTATTTTGATACCATTTTAAGATGTCAACTTAGCAACAATAACTCTACTACCTCAGTGATGATAAAAAAAGAGAGATTTCAAATTTCAACACAGGCCTAGCAAGGGGAGGGATTTGGGCAGGGGCCGTATTTCGTATAGCCTGTACCTGTAATCATTCTGCGGTGTGTCAAGTAGTAAAAGGAATATTATTATTATCATACTATAGTACCGGTAGCCTATCATAATTATATTATAATTACAAATAATAAAATCGTAATTATATAGTAGGAAATAAGATCATGGCATAATAATTATGGCAGTTTATGCAATACAATATAATAAACAGGAATTAAAAACTAGTATCATTTTGTCAATTATTCTGGGCGGAACATTATCTTTCGGTCGCTTTCTCTGCTGGAAATGTCTAGATCAAACAAGCTGAATAACTATTATATTAGTGTTGTACTAATTTGAATGAAACATTCTTAACTAGGTCTCAATAAAATAGCACGCACGGTATTATCAATAATTATGTCAT
>CATKHU010000070.1:30000-68590 GCA_949752735.1 Lumbricus terrestris
TCATCATCAGGCTATTATGTAAAGAGTTGCGTGCGTACTCCACTCACAGCCTGGGTGTCTAATGTTTATGTTTGAAAGTTTTCATTAGGTATTCAAAATTCGTATAATCACACATGCATGGGCTTGAAATAATGATTTGATTTAAATTTTGCTCAGGTGCACATATGGGCTGGAATTTCCGTGCGCGGAGCAACAGACGTGGCCATCTTCACGGGGATTATGGACAGTTCTGTCTATCAGACGATTCTGAACGATTATCTAAAGCCGTTCGTCTCCACCGTGTATCCGACCGGGCATCGATTATGGCAGGACAACGATCCGAAACACACGAGTAAATCGACGGTAAAGTGGATGGAGCAGAACGGCGTTAATCATTGGCCGACGCCCCCAGAATCCCCTGATCTCAATCCCATCGAGAGACTGTGGGCTGCTCTGAAGTACCATATCCGCCGTCGTACAAAGCCCAAAAACAAAGAAGAACTCACACAGGGAATAAGAGACTTCTGGGCGACAGTGGATCCCGCGATGTGTGTGCGTTACATCAAACACATTCCCAAGGCTGCTCAACTAATTGTTGAAAATGGCGGAGGACCTGCTGGGCACTGACAATTTCTGACATTTTCCGACTAATCTTTTGTAGTGTAACCGATTATTGTTTGTTATTGCAAATTGGACGCTGTGTATGTATGTATGTATGTATGTATGTATGTATGTATGTATGTATGTATGTATGTATGTATGTATGTATGTATGTATGTATGTATGTGCGTATGTATGTATGTATGTATGTATGTATGTATGTATATATGTATGTATGTATGTATGTATGTATGTATGTATGTATGTATGTATGTATGTATGTATGTATGTATGTATGTATGTATGTATGTATGTATGTATGTATGTATGTATGTAGGGGAGAATGTCCAGCATTGGGACAAATTTTACATTTTATGGCATACAATCTGTGTTAGTTGTAGTACATGTATATTGTTGATGCATCGAAACTGATTTTATTGCACTATTATCACAAGAATAAACCTAAAAAATTTAGAATTTTCCGTTGTGAAATTTGTTGTCCCAATGCAGGCCATGGCGTCCTGCATTGGGACAACGCATGTGGAGCATTGGGACAACCAATAGATCTGGCTCTAATCAGATCTAGTAGTGCATAATAGATCATATTCCAGTTGATAATATCTATATGAGTGGCTGGAGTAGATTAAACAATAACATTATCAAAAATTTAATCGATTCGAACAAGCTTTCATAGACCACGTAATCCTAAAAAATAACCTTAAAAATAGCCTTACGGGTCAATTTCAAGTGAGTGTAATTGTATTTGTAATCGCACAGTTATATAGCGCCACTTCAAGAGAACTCGTTAGAGGCGCTCCCGACCTGACACCAAACCACAAACCCTTACTTTACTTGCTCTACACTTCTGACATTGGCACGCTCTTAGCGTCTTACGGCGTGCTGCACCAGCTGTATGCAGATGACACTCAGGCATATCTGCACTGCCCTCCACTTGCAGCCATTGAGGCCGCCCGCACCATGCAACAGGCAATGGGGGCCCTCACAGATTGGATGTCCTCAAACCGTCTCCGCCTCAACGCCCTAAAAACCCAATTCATTTGGTTGGGCACTAGGCAACAGCTGGCTAAGCTCGACCTGAGCATTCTCTCTTCTCAATTCCCATCTATGACTTTTTCTTCGGTGGTGCGTGACCTTGGAGTACTCCTGGACTCTGAACTCACCCTTGCATCTCATATAGATCAGGTGTGCCGCAGCTGCTATTACCAACTGCGGCAACTCAGAGTCATTGCTCGCTCTCTGCACTTCTAAAGCTGCAGCTTCTCTTGTCCATGCATTTGTGCTGAGCCGCCTGGACTACTGCGCCTCCATCTTTGCTGGTCTCCCACGGGTTCGGATTGAGAGGTTGGAGAGGGTCCATCGTGCTGCCGCACGACTTATTGGGGGGGTTCACCAAGTACGACCGTGTATCCCAATATATGCGTGAGGTCTTGCACTGGCTTCCTTTCCCGCAGCACATCTCATTTGAGATTGCATCTTTGGTTTGGCGATGCTTATCGGGCTGGGCACCCTCCTATCTGTGTGAGCTTTGCCTCCCTCTTTCCACTTGCATAGGCCGCCGCGCACTGCGCTCTGCTGTCCATGGTGACTTAATGGTTCCTTTCACTCGCTCTACAACAATGCAGAGACGTTCATTCTCTGTGGTTGGTCCAACAACCTGGAATGGACTTCCCTTGACTATGCGACACCTCCCAAGCTCGTCTCAATTTCACAAACTGTTGAAGACTGTTTTCTTTCGCTTGATCTCGGCCGGGAGCGCCTCTGAGTAGGTACCTTGAAGGGGCGCTATATAAATTACGATTGATTGATTGATTGACAATCAAAGAGAATGGTTTTCAAACGCTTGCGGAAAAGAGGCAAAGAAAGACAAAGAAGTTCATTACGGAGACTAATAGGTAACTTATTCCAGAAAGTATGTATGTATGTATGTATGTATGTACGTATGTACGTATGTACGTATGTACGTATGTATGTATGTATGTATGTATGTATGTATGTATGTTTGTGTATGTATGTATGTATGTATGTATGTATGTATGCATGCATGCCAACTCGATTTATCTGGCATCTGGTGGCAATGTCATTATAGAAGAGAAGGGAGGAAGAGTGAGGCAGGGAATGGAATGAGGAAAATCACCCACAAATACCTAAACGCGAAAAAGCACCCGGCGTCACTAATGACTACATCATTATAGGAGTCTCAGACGCAGGCATGTCACAGGGTGTTTGAATTGATTACTCCAACATACGGGGGGAAACGATGATGATTGATATGAAAGACACAGAAAGAAGGGGGGCAGCCAAGGCCTAACACACACACCCGAACACACACACACGCATATATATATATATATATGTATATATATGCAAACATAGGCATGTATACACGAATGTCTGGTGCTTGGCTTTAGAAAGTTTGGAGTTTAAGATGTATAGGTAAAATAAGGCAATTAGCGGAAGACGTGACAAACACAGTTACGACCCATACGTGGAAACCGCATTAATTATATATACATGCCTACAAGACCTCGGCTTCTCTCTCACATCCACCGACTATATGGCTTCAAATGCGTCGTAGAGTAGACTAGGGTAATTTCGATTATATTTTCCTGTGCTTCAACGCTTCCGAATGCGGGGTCTGCGGTGGGTGGGTGATTTGTATGTCCCATGGGCTTAGAGTTGGTCGGAAAATGGTTCTCAAGAGACTAAATGGGCATGCTTAATCCGCGTAACGCGTAGCCTTTGCGTGATTTGGTCAACCACGGTGCACTGCTTGAGCCGGAAGATCGGTTTCGGTGTCTGGTTGTGCCTGTTAATGATACGACTCACGAGATGACTATCTAAATGACGCTCATAAGCTTACACATTAAGCCAGGTTCGTGGTATAAATTCGTTTCACCCACAGAACGTTGCACTCCATGGAGATTCGTTCAAAATGGCAAGCGAAACGGAATACGCTGTAGTGAAATTTTTCAGTGATGGAAAATATTCCACCTGTTCTCAGAATAACAAGGTAAAGGATCAAGTGAGCCTGTTTGAGGTCGGCCAAGAAGTCTCCATACAGTGGACACTTAAGAAAGTGGAAAGAGGCACTGTTGTCTTTGCAAACGGTAAGTGATTACATGTATTTAAAACGAGTTTAAACGAAGAGCCTAAGCTTAATATTATAACCATAGGCCTATAGTTTCTTAGTAGAAATGGTTCCATGCCACACGCAAATTATGCAGTCACTTTCTGTAATATTAGACAGCACTATGTTAGCTAACTTGAAAATTAGGTTTTTTTCTGTTGTTACATATAAGTTGTTCAGATGCATCTATATTTTGGCTTATTTGCTCATTCTGATATTAAATTTTGTAATTTTAATATATGCAATGCGGTTCACATGAGCTTGTCAGAACTTTGGAGGCTAAATGATTTTTCAGGATTATAATGTTCTATAGGCTGATTATATTTCCATATAATCCCCTATATTTATTTATTTAAGTATTTGTATAATGCATATGTATATTTATATATGCATATATAAATATGTGTATATATGTATATATATGTATGTATATATAAATTTCCATATATATATAAATATGCATATATATACATACATGTATATATACATACATATATGCATTTACACATATAAATGTTTGCATCTGTATATGCATATATATATAGGTCTATGTATATATAAATATATATGTGTATATATATAGGTGCATATATATACATACACATATATAATATACACGTATAATTGCATATGTATATCTGTAAACATATATATGCACATATACATATAGGTATATATAAATATGTATATATGCATAGATAAGTGTATGTACTTATATATGCATATATATACATATAATACGTATGTATGTAGACATGTGTATGTATATATGTACATATATATGTTCTTGTGTATATATGTATATACATAAGTGTTCAATATATATATATATATGCATCTATATTCTCATCTTGGTCTCTAAAGCACAACGGGGTCTTGCCCCAAAATATCTAACCAATGGAATTTGCAGGCCAGTTTCAGCCTCCTCGCATCGTCCACTCCGCTCTTTAAACAGATTTGAACTTCTAGTACCTCCTACTAGAACGGCTATGGCTCAGTCCCGTTCCTTTACATCAATTGGCCCCTCTCTTTGGAATACGCTCTCTCCTTCTACTCGATCTCAACTTCTGACAGGTAATCCCTCCTCCTCATTTTCTTTTCTTAAAACCTATTTCTTCTCTCGTGGCCTTGCGCACTGGGAGCGCCTCTGAACGGTTCACCCTAGTAGAGGCGCTTTGTAAATGTTTTTATACAATGCAATGCAATACAATATATAACACATATACATGTATAATTGTATATATATGTATATACATATAGATATGATATACAACCGCCCCCAAAGAGTTGCATACTTACCTATACTAACAATGTACATATAGATTCTTCAGACTCTAGAAGGGTTGTGGATGATGCTGCGTTTCTGGATTTGAGATCTGCTTTTCCCATGCTTGTCACTGGCTTAATATATACATTCATTTTTGGAGAACAATGACAGGATTCGATGCTAAGTCATTTTTTAATTGTTTTATCAGACAGTCGATGTAGATGTGTGGCCGAAGAAAGAAGGCTGGCGAACGAGACAGCGAAATCTAATCAACCATCAAGCAAGAGACCAAAAGCAAAGACTTCAGTTCCTGCAAAGAAAGTTAAGGTATTTCTATGGCTTACACGTAGCCTAATTAGCCACTGAATAGACTGTGAATCGGAGAGGTCAAGTGTTTAACCTTCAGCCTACCAAGTGGGGTCCGTTCAAACATGCATACATACAGGACACACAAGCATGAATATATGCATGTTTGACAATTGTTCGTTCATAATGTATGTATGTATGTATGTATGTGTGTATGTATGTATGTATGTATGTATGTATGTATGTATGTATGCATGCATGCATGCATGCATGCCTGTCTGTCTGTCTGTATGTATGTATGTATGTATGTATGTATGTATGTATGTATGCATGCATGCATGCCTGCCTGCCTGCCTGCCTGCCTGCCTGTCTGCCTGCCTGTCTGTCTGTATGTATGTATGTATGTATGTATGTATGTATGTATGTATGTATGTATGTATGTATGTATGTATGTATGTACGTATGTATGTATGTATGTATGTATGTATGTATGTGCATGTATGTAAGTATGTCTGTTTGCTGGAATTATCCCACCAGGTCATTCACATGTGCTGTGACATTCTATGGCTAATGTTTCGTAATTTCCTCGTGTTTTGTAGCTAGCCTGTTTCGAAGAACGCGGGAGACCGGCTGGTGTCATCACAGCACCGTATCCTCATGTAACTGCCGCAGCAGCGACAACCGATGTGCCAGCACCGTTTCCTCGTGTAACTGCCGCAACACCGACACCCGATGTGCCAGCACCGTATCTTCATGTAACTTCCGCAACACCGACAACCCATGTGCCAGCACCGTTTCATGATGTACTTGCCGCAACAGTGACACCCGATGTGCCAGCACCGTATCTTCATGTAACTTCCGCAACACCGACAACCCATGTGCCAGCACTGTATCATCATGCACCTGCCGCAACAGTGACACCCGATGTGCCAGCACCGTTTCATGATGTACTTGCCGCAACATCGATACCCGATGTGCCAGCACCTTATCTTCATGTAACTGCCGCAACACCGACAACCCATGTGCCAGCACCGTTTCATCATGCACCTGCCGCAACATCGATACCCGATGTGCCAGCACTGTTTCATCATGCACCTGCCGCTACATCGATACCTCATGTGCCAGCACCGTTTCATCATGCACCTGCCGCAACATCGATACCCGATGTGCCAGCACAGTATCTTCATGTAACTTCCGCAACACCGACAACCCATGTGCCAGCACCGTTTCATGATGTACTTGCCGCAACAGTGACACCCGATGTGCCAGCACCGTATCTTCATGTAACTGCCGCAGCACCGACAACCCATGTGCCAGCACCGTTTCATCATGCACCTGCCGCTACATCGATACCTCATGTGCCAGCACTGTATCATCAGGCACCTGCCGCAACATCGATACCCGATGTGCCAGCACCTTATCTTCATGTAACTGCCGCAACACCGACAACCCATGTGCCAGCACCGTTTCATCATGCACCTGCCGCAACATCGATACCCGATGTGCCAGCACTGTTTCATCATGCACCTGCCGCTACATCGATACCTCATGTGCCAGCACCGTTTCATCATGCACCTGCCGCAACATCGATACCCGATGTGCCAGCACAGTATCTTCATGTAACTGCCGCAACACCGACAACCCATGTGCCAGCACCGTTTCATCGTGCACCTGCCGCTACATCGATACCCCATGTGCCAGCACTGTATCATCAGGCACCTGCCGCAACATCGATACCCGATGTGCCAGCACAGTATCTTCATGTAACTGCCGCAGCACCGACAACCCATGTGCCAGCACCGTTTCATCATGCACCTGCCGCTACATCGATACCTCATGTGCCAGCACTGTATCATCAGGCACCTGCCGCAACATCGATACCCGATGTGCCAGCACAGTATCTTCAAGTAACTGTCGCAACACCGACAACCCATGTGCCAGCACCGTTTCATCATGCACCTGCCGCAACATCGACACCCGATGTGCCAGCACTGTTTCATCATGCACCTGCCGCAACATCGACACCCGATGTGAACATGAGCGGCGTCGACTTTTTAGATTCTGCTGACACACACACTGATCCAATCCCGCGGCTGCAATCTACCCCATACAGCCTCCCGAATGAATGGGCACCATGGTCACCATGTCATCCAGTAGGAAACAGGTCTTCCTGTGAAGGGCTTCTTTGCGCGCATCAGCCGCATTCTTTCGAGACTCTGTTGCATCGCCTAAAACAACAAGAGCTCGAAATGGGGGAGATGAAACGACACCAGGCAGAGCTGATGTCGCGCATTGAAGCCCTGGAAGCGGCGTCGAAGTCTTCAGCGTCGTCCTTACATAGATCCGCTGCGAGTCGTCGGCCACAGGAGAAATTTGTCAACAGAGAACTGCTGAGAGTGAAAGCCTCTCTGTTCGTGGTCGGACGACCGCTAACAGCGGATCTCTGTAAGGACCTCGTATTCAACGTCTATGACAATGAGCCGCAGCTCGACTACAACATTGATACAGTTCGTGGAATCAATGAAAGCAAACGCTGCTCAGATGCTGCTTCGCTAGCTAAATGGACGGTGCTGGAATTGTTTAGTCTTGGGGAATTAGCAGGACGAAACTGCTATGGAAGCGATGTGAAGCTACCCCTTAATTCGACGAAACTGAAATTTATTAAAGAAAGTGTGGTACAAATATATCCGCAGCGCAGCGATGGCGGCAGGAGTGATGTGTGGGGTAAATGTGTTGACAAGATTAATTCGGAACTGCGCTATTTGTTTGGAACGAGTTTAAGGAAACATGAATGGCTCGATGTAGGTTTGTGTAAATAAGTTTAGGCTACATGCATTAGTTCATTCTGTGACAATTGTTAACATGCCTGTTTAAAAGGTATTTTCGCTTACAGTTAGCCTACCGGTACTCTTTTCTTATAAAAGGTCGGTTTTTGTTTTTTCCGGTCGCTTTAATACTTTTTTGGAATTTTATTTCTTTATTTAGTGTTTGTTATTATTTTCCGTAATTTTACTTTGGTGTGATATTCCTTACGCTTTCACCGTAAGCTCAAGGATTCAGCAAGCTAATGTCATTATTTAATTGATTAACATTATCATTTAAGAAATACATGTAGTAGGTCCATACAAGAAATGAAACCTGTAAGAGTTCTTTTGATATAAACTTTTTAGGCCCATAAAAGTAGCAATTTTAAGTACAATATGCTATTTAGTATATATCTATAGTCTTTACTTCTCATTGGATTTGCATTGGGTTATGTTGATCAGCATGATCTTGTGCGGACTTATGTTTACAATTTAAATTGAAAATTATATAATTCTTCTCAATTTCTTATTAGACCAAAGTTATAAGAACAAAATTGAATGATGTAGATTGATGCCACTTACAATCAGTTTAGGGCCTTTAGGCCTACTAATAAAGTTGCGTTATTTGCCGATTCCAGTAAGATAGCACAAACAAGGTTTTTAACTTTTAAGTTTAAAATCCAGTTTAGGATGGAACAAAGTCAAATTATTTTCACTTTCCGTTTTCGTCGTTTTTGTCTGCTTTTTGTACAATGTTCTTTTGAATAAAACGCTGCGTTGTATGCATGTTAGTTCGTTGGCATAAATATATGTACATGTATATATTTTGTGCTGTATAGCCTACCTAACTTACTCAGAAGTGCTACTTGTCTACAAATAAAGGCGCCCTAAATTTAGTGGTTGTGATGATTTCATGATGATGCTGCTACTACTGGTTATGATTCTTTTGACGCGATGACGATGATGATTATACGATTGTAATAACCATATTTCAATAAAGGCAGAACATTTAAAACGTAATTAACCATAGCGATGAAAGTAGGCCAATTTATTGCTGCGTCATTTCCAACGTTAATAAAAGCACATTGATATGATTCCACATTGATATGATTCTACTGCTGGTGGTATTTTGTGTTTTTACTGCTGTTATGGCCACTACAAGGCCCCTTTTGTTAGTCTGTTATTAATGTTTTACTATCATCATCATCATCAGCAGCAGCAGCAGCATCATCAGCATCATCATCATAATCATCATCGTCATCGTCATCATCGTCATCATCATCAGCTACTGAAACATAGACAGGTATTGAGATATACACAGGTAGGCTACTTAGACTGAGACATTGTTTCTTCAATTGAACCATTTCCTTGGAATACATATAAAATTATACTACACGTCTGGTTTAAAGCTTTCCTGTGTGTTTTATTACACGACTAAATCTGAGAAATAAAGTGTGGTTTGATAGCAACCAAGATAAACGGTTACCCAAACGATTCACATTACTGTAGTGTAAGCCCAACTCTGTTGGACACTCATAATCATCCGTGAGGAAGGCAGCAAGAACCTACCTGAATCATTTTATACACAGGGGCTTTAGAGCCATGACATCGACCTGCCTTCTGGCAGATACATGTAACTCATCATGACACATCTCTAATATGATCATTATTCGGAATTAGGTTGAAGTCGTAAAACCGCTTAATTATCTGATTCTAATCTGGGGTGTCGAGGCCCATGAAGGAGGAAAATTCCTGTAGCAATACATGTATGTAGCGCAGTGTGTACTTTATAGCTGTGCTATGCACTGCATGTATTGTATATTATGTCTCCGCTAAGTTTTATTTTCCGGTTGGCTGGTGCACGGGTGAACACACACACACACACACACACACACACACACACACACACACACACACACACACACACACACACACAACACACACACACACACATTATATATTGCGTCATACAACTCTGTTGGCCGGTTGCTCGTTTTGACTGAGCACTCCATCGCCTTGGAGACTGTTTGGACTGTCAGGTTCAAACGCAACGGATTCTCGGGGGGGACCTCGATTAGTCGGGTCTATGTTACAGTACGCTGACAGGCGGGGACTGCGCGGTGGCGTCTGGCCAGGCGGCTCACGGCAGTTGAAACATCTGTTGCACATAACTTGGGACCTCACAGACGCAGACATAGAGAGACAGACAAGCAGACTGACACGGACCTCCATTGTCCATGAGCATCAAACCACTACAATTTTAAAATATTAAAAATTAAAAAAGTAATAGTAGCCTCTGCCAAATAGCTTGTAGGCTAGAATAATGGTTATGGTTAGTATAAGGGTTACGGTTAGACCTCTGCAATGTAGCATCATAGGCTTTAGAAATCTTAGAATAAAACACTAGACCTCTGCCATGTAGCATGTTTTGTCGGGTCTTGAGAAAAACAGAAGTATCATAATATAATACTAGGCCCTGCGATGTAGCATGAAGGCTCTAGATAAAATAATAGAAAAGTATTAATAGTACGCCACTGCTCTGTAGCATGCGGGCCCTATAGAAAAGAGAAAAATTTAACAAAATATAGTACAATTTTAGCAAAATATAGTTTGCCAAGTGGCATTTAGGCCCAAGAGTAGGTACCAACACCACCACCACAACCACCACCACCACCACGTGCGCAACCGCTTATAGCCTACTATAGTTTGTATGTACTTGTATGTGCACTTAGGCTGCAAAGCAACGAACATACCCAGTACACTACGACACCCCACAAGTACTCCAGCGCCACTACTATATACTATACTAGTATACTATTACTATACTACCACAACTACTGCTACTACTACTACTACTACTACTCCTACCGATTAATTATCTGATTATAATCTGGTCGTTTTGACTGAGTACTCCAGGGAAACGAGGTGCCATGGACTCGGTGATTTTGAAAGGGGTTGGGAATAGCTCGAGTGAACAATATACATGTAGAATGGATTGCAGGTTTAAAGCACTGCAGTGCTGGCAGAACTACACAGCAAATGCACAGCACACTAGTTCGTGTGCTAACTTCCTTTATAAGCACTCGTATGCTTCTATCCCCCCTAAGCAGCCGGGCTCAATCCATCTTCTTCCCCCTCTTCCTGTGTCGGCCTTCCCCCTCTGCAATATGTTATCTAGTCCATTCCTCTGGTGAATGAAGGTTTCTGAGATGGGGAGGGTTTGGGGAGGGATGCTCTGCTCCCCGTAAGAATTTTTTCAATTTCCGCATTTTAAGCTGTCATTTTTACAAGTACCATATTTCAGTGGAAGGATTGCTGAAAAGAGAAGTCTAGAACTTAATAAATAGGCCTATATTTTACAATAATTTTTTTTGGGAGTTTCCACATTGTAGGCCTAGACCTAATGGTACTATAGCTGTTTACGATGTCTTCCTAATAACATTACTCCAACACTTCAGTGCTGATAAAAGAGTGTTTTGAAATTTCGAATAGGCCTACTTATAATTACGATAATTATTGCTTTATTTATCAAGTTCAGCAACTCAGTTCTGCTGGTGATGGACTATACATGTACATGTACGATAGCGAATAATTGCTGACGAGAGTAAACTTAGGCCCATCAAAAATTATAGCAGGTCTAGCCTAGGCTATTTGTTGCAATTCAATCAGCTTAGGGCACAAGACGGTCCTGAATTGCTGACCAAGATACAATTATTAGCAGAAGTTGTTACAAACCAGACAGGAAGTACCAAACTGCCAAAATTGGGTAGCCATGCATTGTGCTAAGCGACTCTGATCAGTCACCAGTGTGCACTGCGAGAGGCGTTACATAAATTTATGGATGGAGTACAATGAAATAGAATGAAAATACAATGTAGACCTAGGCCTTCGTAATATATTATGTTGTTGTACTAAGTGTTCAAGGAACACAACATTTTTTAAAATTTGAGTCTGGAATTTGAAATATAACACTGGAGAGAAGCCACTTAGTTGTACAAAAATAGTAAGCTTAGTGGTACATGTAGGCCTATTAATATCATGTTCATTATAATAATTATGATTGTGTCACTTATTAAAATAGTAAATAATATTATTATAATCACATAATCGTAAATTTGATTATGGTATATTATCATAACAGTTCGTGTGATGCGAAAATGTAGATATATTATAGGCTGTATAGCTAAAAACTATTACCATTCTGTCAAAATTTTCTGTGGAGGGGAAGTACCACTCTACTCAAAACTGAAAACATTGCTCTTTCATAAATCCTATCCTGATTCTTCCTCTTCTCCTCACATCCCTCGTCATTTCAACTCTAAACATCACCCACCTTGGCCGTCCATCTATCTGCCTGCCTGACTCTCCGGATTTGATCCGCTGACTATCGATTTTGTTTTGACTGAGTGCCAGTGAATAAGCTGGTTCCCGCGACTTGGCTTTTGTGGGCGCTGTAGAAGTCTGGATATTACGATTACGATTAGGAAGTACTGATTGATAACCTGCTTCTCTATAAGTGCCATTAAACCACCCAGAGCCTCCGCTGTCATTAGCCATCCAGCTAATGATTTGTGGGTGGAGCCTCGACTTTGCTAATCACCGCTAATCACCGCTAAAGAAATAGATTAGCGCGAGAAAAACGGGTCTTTATCGGACGATTCTGTACACAATAATGAACGATTCTGTACACATTAATACGCGATTTTTGGCTTTGTACCGCAGCATTAGGGCAGCATTAGGGGTCTTATAATGGGAACAGTACTGTAGGCCTATCTATGGCGTCAGAATCGGAGGAGTTTCTCGACATTATTCAAGAACAACTGGGCTCAGTTGGCTGACATGATTCCTGGTGAATCTCACATACCGGTACTGGTTCCAGGTGTTACCTATGTGGCCGCTGCCGGTTGGACAATCCCATCTACGTCCACTTCTTGCCCTATTATTTCCTCCTCATCTGTTAGATTACAGGTACTCACTTTCACTAATTCTGATGACGATAATCATCAACCTCTGTCGGCATGCCTGCTTCAAGGCAGCATCAGTCAACATCATCACCAGCAGCAGCAGCAGCATTACAGTCACCTGCATGCAGGCTTCTCAAATGACCGACAGAATTCATCCTTTGATCCTGTCTTAGTTATGCCTCACCCAAAGCCGGGGGAACGACAAGTTACTAAAAGTGGAAAAAAGCGAAGGCCTGCTGCAAGTCTAGAGGACACACGGCACACGCCAGAAAAACGAGTGCTGGAAGAACAAGAGAAAAAGAACGAGATGTCCACAAAAAAAGAAACTTGAAACAAAGAAGAACCAGGCTGGAAAGAAAAAACAATGGACTGATGAAAAAACTTAAACAAGAACAAGAAGGCTGTCAAGGGTCCCAAGACACAGAAACTAGCAAAGAAGAAGATTCTTTAATATGCGGAAAGCATCCAGTTTATCCACTTCGGAAGATGACTGCTTTTGTCTTATTTGTTGTGAGTCATTCGGTGCTTTCAGGAAAATAAATCGACGGGTGAAAAAACAACTAGACAAGAAAAAGAAGACTAGCAATGGTCTCAAGAAGCAGAAAGTACCAAATAAGAGGAAGAATCTTTAGTAAAGAAGTACCTAGAACGCTGGTGATTACTTTTTTTAGTCTTTTTGTGCTGTCAGAAACAAAAGAAAGACTGTATCCAATGTGTGGCTTGTAAGAAGTGATCTCAAATGGATTGCACTGATGGCGCTGTGAATTCTTTCTGCCATAGGCCTAAGTGTGTTTCAGACGACTTGAAATGGCATGTGTTGTGTTACATCCAACCCCAATGCTAAAAGCATTGTTACAATTTACCCCAGGTCTTGTTACAACCAACCCCAAGCCGGGGCAACTTGTAACACACAAAAAAATGTTGAACTCATTTATTTCCTAAAGTAATATAGTTAGACATTTGAAATTTTGCCCATTTATCAAGCTCTCATGAAGGTTTTCACT
This sequence comes from Lumbricus terrestris, assembly GCA_949752735.1. Taxonomy (NCBI): domain Eukaryota; kingdom Metazoa; phylum Annelida; class Clitellata; order Crassiclitellata; family Lumbricidae; genus Lumbricus; species Lumbricus terrestris. The sequence continues at coordinate 44,073 of CATKHU010000070.1, forward strand.
GATATATTGTGTACCGTACTTGGAGGAACAGTTCTGCCGTAAGTCGATGAAATGTGTAAATTGTTACTTGTAGCCCCGGTCTCCCCTACATGCATATTTACATGTATGTAAATATAGCCAATATACATTATTGGCTAGATATGCGCATAATAGTATATTTTATATGCATATCATCATCATCATCATCATCATCATCATCATCGAAATCCTTGGGCTAAATGCCCGTAGGTGTCCGGCGCCACTCTCTGTTTGAGTCCGTCTCGCGTCATGTTGCCCATCTTCAACCTGTCCGGTCTGCAGGTTCATACCATTAACATCTTGAACCAGCTAGATCACCTTGTCTGATGAAGAGAATATTGGGAGAGAGGCACGAAGGACAACCTGGGTCAATGCCCGTATGTGCCCCCCCCCCCCCCCGACTCTCTCCACTGGTCTGTACTGACCGGCCTGTGCAAGTCAGCTCCACATCATGACACCTTGAAGCATCTGGGTCGCTATGTCACTTGTGCCGTGGTTTTTGCGGATTTCAATCGTCTTGGTCTTTCACTGCCAACGTATCGCCACCCATCTGGCAAACCTTCCTCATTTTTATCCGGGCTTAGGACCGGCACAAGGAAGTTGCTGGTTCCCTGTGGCAGAGGATGGATGCAGTTTAACGTCGTGCCCAGGACTCTTATATGCATATATATATAAGCACAGTATATACACAGTATAGCCGAATATATATATATATATTTATAATATATTATATAGTTATATGCAGGGCCTAGGACAGGGGGGCCTCTGGGGCCAAATGGCCCCAGGCCTCACTTGATAAAGGGCAGCGGAATTTCGGAATTACGGACTCATTTATAATAAATAGCTCGTTAATTCCGTAATTCCTAATTTCAATAATTTATTGAAATGGGGAATTACGGAATTAACGAGTTCACTTAAATGTACCATGATGCAAATTCCAATTATTTTGTGACGAAATCATTGACGTTAAATAATTGCAAACTGCAATTTTTTTCGTAAATCTGTTATTAGCTGTAAAATTATCACGTATAAACTCTATCGTAACTCGTTACTCGTAGGCCCTAAGTCAAACACTCAAACGTAAAAAAGTTTTAATATTCATGAACATAATTATTGTTCTTATCATCGGATTCGCTGTGGATAGGTTTCCTACACAGTACACTATATATTCTTACTTTCTTAGTCTCTTAGAGCGGTGGTGTAGCCAGGATTTGGAGTTTGGTCGTAGTGTAAAAAATGAAAAGACCCTGGGGTGGCGGACGAATTCAAGCGGAATGAGTGCACGATTAGGGGGTTTGTTTTTAGCTTTTAAAATTGATATTTAATCTACATTAATTCATTAAAATAGTTTTAACAATATTAGTCACTTTGACAAAAATGACCACATTGTCAATTTTATTGAAAAAATAGCAAATATTCCCTCTGTGGCCTTAACTATTAGTCTATATATTATAATCACATAAAAATATTATTTTAATCTAATCTCTTACAGAAAGCCGAAGATATCATTCGAAAGTTGACATGAGAAACGAAAGAAACTGGCTCGACAAAAGGAAGCTCCTTCAGCAAGCAAAAAAAATTCAAATTTCATTGCACATCCTGATAATAGTTATGGACTCAGGCAGACTGAAGATCTTCGAGAAATAAATTGATCACAAACGGAAAGTAGCCTTCAAGAGACTTCGACGACTGTAACAACTGTGAACTGTGACTAACAGAGAAAGGAGTTTTGAACCAAGAAAATATGAAATTATTGTACAGCATTTAACAAATGACAATGAATCAGATAATTAAAATAACTTTCTTTTTAAATCCTTAAAATATTATGAGACATGTTGACATTGGAGCAGGATCTCATAGCAGTCCAGAATTTTGACGTAGATTCTTGAGTGAGAAGACTCAGAGGACCTTGAAAATTAATTGTGGCCCTAGGCCTCCAAATCCTGTCCTAGGCCCTGGTTATATGCATATATAGCTATATAATCTATATAAATAAAAATGTAAAAAGCTATAGTTCGACAAGAAGGATCTGGGAAAATACTTGACCGATTGCTTTCAAAATTTTACCAAAACGTTCCATTCGAACATAAGCGGGTTTGTGTAACGCCTTTTGGGAAAAAGCGCAATCTTTACGACCCAAAAAACACAACTTTTAATCCCATTCGATAGACGTCGATGGAGTCCAGCCATTTCGAGTTTGAACTATCACGCATTCTTCGGGCGCGTTTCAAACGTAAGCATCTTATCTTCGGGCGCGTTTCAAACGTAAGCATCTTATCTATCTATATAAATAAAAATGTAAAACGTTACCGTTCGACAAGAAGGATCTCGGAAAGTTATAGATCGATTGTTTTCAAAATTTTCGCAAAACGTTCCATTCGAACAAAAGCGGGTTTTGGGAAAAAGCGCAATCTTTACGACCAAAAAACACAACTTTTAATTCCATTCGATATACGTCGATGGAGTCCAGCCATATCCGTTTGAATTTTGACGCATCCGTCCGGCGGCGTCCGCCCATTTTCCGGGCGCGTTTTAAAAGGTGTGTCTTTATTTTTCGGGCGCGTTTTAAAAGGTGTCTTTACAAAATCGTCCATTTGCGGCCGTTTTCCGCGCGTCTTTCTAAAACGCATATTTCTAGGGATGGAGGAAGGGGAGGGACGGAGGGGAGGGAGGGGATGAAACGGAAGAGAGGATGCAGGGAGGGAGAGAGGGAGAGACGGAGGGAGGGAGAGACGGAGGTAGAGAGGTAGGGACGGAGGGAGGGAGGGGAGGGGAAAACGCATATTTCTAGGGATGGAGGAAAAAGAGGGACGGAGGGGAAGGAGGGGATGAAACGGGAGAGAGGGATGCAGGGAGGGAGAGAGGGAGAGACGGAGGGAGGGAGAGACGGAGGGAGAGAGGTAGGGACGGAGGGAGGGAGGGGAGGGGATGGGAGGGAGGCGACGGAAGGAAGGGGAGGGGAAGAAGTGAGGGGTAACGGGAGGGGAGGGGTAAGGGGAGGGAACCTAGGAAGGGAGGGTTGGACAGTCTTTTCAGCCACAGCAACGCGTGGCCGGGTACAGCTAGTCTATATAAATAAAATTGTAAAACGTTATAGTTCGACAAGAAGGATCTGGGAAAATACTTGACCGATTGCTTTCAAAATTTTACCAAAACGTTCCATTCGAACATAAGCGGGTGTGTGTAACGCCTTTTGGGAAAAAGCGCAATCTTTACGACCCAAGAAACACAACTTTTAATCCCATTCGATAGACGTCGATGGAGTCCAGCCATTTCGAGTTTGAACTATCACGCATTCTTCGGGCGCGTTTCAAACGTATGCATCCTTCGGGCGCGTTTCAAAACGTGTAGCCGATTGTCTGCTATAGCGCAAATTTATATGTAACTGTCGGTTTTGGCAAAATCGTCCATTTGCGGCCGTTTTCCGCGCGTCTTTGTACAGTGGCTACAGAGCACGTAAGGGGACGGACGGGAGGGGAGGAGAGGACGGGGGAGGAAGGCGAGGGGAGGAAGGCGAGGAGAGGAAGGGGATGGGTAAAGGAAGGGGAAGGAGAAAGGGGAGGGGACGTAAGAAGGGAGGGTTGCAGAGGCGGATCCAGGATTTCTGGTTAGGGGGGGCGTAAATACTACCAATCCAATCCCGTAAATATATATATATATATATATATATATATATATATGAAATTAGATCACGCAAAACAATAATGATCCTTTTTAAAGAAAATGTTATGGAACTTTAAAAAATATATAGTTTCTCATATAAAACCACTGGTCTCCACTGAAGGTTAACAGTGAAACGATTATAAATCAGTTATCGGTTTTGATCATGCAACCCTTGATCCAAAAAGAAAATAATTAATTAAGTGTCACATGCCAGTGGATGCTTTCTGGCGTAGGCATTAATAATAGTCATCAATGTCTAACTTGATGTCCTTGTGGACAAACAATAAAATGAGTGCATTAAATCTGTCCTCGTTCATTGTACTTCGGAAACACGATTTCACAAATCGCAGACTAGAATTTGCTCGTTCAACACTGCAAGCCGTGACAGAAGTGAGCAGCAAAATGTGAATTATTGTGGTAATATTTGGATACATAATACGACAGGAGCGGCTGTCAGCGAGGGTGTCCGACAGAGTGCTTGGTGTGCTGTCAGCGTTTCTCCACATCTGCTGCCAGAGTTTTAACTCGGTAAGAGAGCTCCATTCTGCCGGTCCAGCTACTTCAAACATCCTATTCCCAAATTGCAATTATATTAGTTTTAGGTCAGTTTAGTTTGAGAACATTTGCTGCAGGTTTAGGGGGGCGTACGCCGGCCCCGCCCCCTCTGAATCCGCGCCTGGGTTGGACAGTCTTTTCAGCCACAGCAACGCGTGGCCGGGTACAGCTAGTATATTATATATATATATATATTCGGCTATACTGTGTATAGGTCTATGCAAAATTTCGAAGATTTAATCAACAAATCTAAACTGAAGCGGTGAAGCCTATAATATACACATGGCCGGATTAAGTTCATGTTCGGCCGAACAGGGTCCCACACTTTAGGAGACTCCACACATGCGAAAAAAGAATTTTTACAGAAATTTTTTTGAATTTCGACCAATTGAACGACTAAAATGGTCATCAACTTTTTGGGGAGGGGAAAATTTTTGACCAAACGACTAATAAAAAAGTCGTCAGTATTTTTGGAGATTCGCAGAAAAATTTCCCGAATAGGGCCTCCACATTTCTTAATGCGGCCCTGAATATACAACTGCAATATTATGCATAAAAGGTCTATTATAATTATCAATAGATATAATGGACAAATTTCAAGGAAATTCTATATTCAATTCTATATTGCTGCATATGCATATATTATATAATCAACTGTCTCTCTATGTATATTTTAGTTTCACACAGAAATCCTATTTGTAAAGCTATTTGCAATCTTTACGTAAGAAACAGTAAACCTACAGGTATGTAGTTGGCGTTGATGTAATCCGACTCGGAATCTTGGTAGATGTCGCTGTCGGTGTCGCGTAGGATCACCCGCGAATGGTCGACTGTTGTTGAAAATCAAATTCAAAAGTCAAATTCAAATTCAAAATTCAAATGTATTGTTCCCAACATTTTATTCATTCATTAAGGAGATTTATATAGCGCCCCTTCAAGGTTACTACTCAGGAGCGTTCCCGACCCAGTTCTCGGCTGAAAATTACTGTGTTAAGGTTGCGATAAAATGCATGTGATCAAATACTAGGCATAAGAAGGTGCATGGATTGTGGAAGCCAATTTCATACGGTGTGGTCCAATAATTGAAAAAACACAGTACTGTCTAAGAGCAGGCGGTCTGCTCAGTTAGTATAGTTAAAATTTGTGTATTCTGTAATCTCCGTTCTTGTGAATTGTTTAAACTGCATATATAATAATTGTACAATTGTAACCGGTTGCGGTGTTTCAACCGGATTGTTAATAAAGGGAATATTATTATTATTAGCTCGTGCTCGGGGAGGGGAATGAGGAGTGCACCCCGAGTGAAGGAACGTAGAGCACAACGCCTCGGTTCACCCAGAGTAGAGTGGCAGAGCTCTTACAAATATGCTGGAGCAGCACAAGTCATGTTTCATATTACGGTTCACTGAAGGATAGCAAAAGTTAGGAAATTATTATATCCGAGCCGATAATTCATCACGAAAGAAGCAGTCACAGCAGATAATGTGGGATTGAGTTATTGGGGATAAACAGACCGTATACCAAAGAGACAAGACCCGTTAAGAGGGGTCTGTTTAGCTCGGGAAAAACATTCGAAGATGACAAAAGTTTAATTCATATGAGCAATATCTATTGTGGAACATCAACTTTTGTGTCGACGATGTTTGAGTAGGATAATAGATAATGCAAAAAGTGATACAAACTCAACTGACCAAAATGAAACGTGCTCCAGTGTGTTATGAAATGAAATAGTTCAAAGGTCAGCATGAGGGTCTGTTTTGAACCTCTTTTGCATATACAAATGTTGTGTGTGGTGTGGGTGTGTGTGCGCGTGTGTGGGTGTGTGTTATGTGATATCGAAATAATAATATTGTCACACATCCCACATGATCCACATGGTCTTTTGTATGGTCAATGGTCATGGTCTACCTCGTTAAAAGTTATTGTAAATCTGTTTCGTAATCGAAGTGACATCACAAAAAGACCTAGTTTTATATTCTCAAAATGAACTTATTATAGTGTATTGTAAATCTGTATCATAATCGAAGTGACGTCACAATAGCTTAGCCTAGTTTTATATTCTCAAAATGAACTTGTAAAATATTATTGTAAATCTGTTTCATAATCGAAGTGACGTCACAAAAGACCTAGTTTATATTCTCAAAATGAACTTCTATACTGGCAGATCTCTACAAGTATCATAATCGATGTGAAGTCACAGAAGACCTAGTTGTCTATTCTTAAAATGAACTTCCATAATCGCAGATCTGTGTCGTATATGATTATACTCAAATTAGACGTTACTGTTAACTACACCTGCAACCAATCATTTGAATGGTGTAGCTGGAACGCATGGAAGCGTTCTGAGTTTGCTCCTACCAGATGATATATATATATATATATATATATAGGGCCTAATGATAACTGTAGATTTATATAGCCCACACTTCAAAAGATACTAATCAAAATCTCTGCATAGTTAACTACATAGGTGAACGATTTTTGCACCTATAACCCAGTGGTTCCCAACCTTTTTTGACTTTAGGGTCATTTTTTCTAAGTTAATGGACACGAGGGCCCCTTTTTTAGTTGAAGGACATTAGGGGCCACACCGCTAACATTTACGTAACTAAAACCATATAAAATTGTTGTAATTGAATCAAAATAAAATGTTTGATGTTATTTATAGACGCCAAAATAGAATAATTTGCAATAGAAAGTAATTATGCGTTCTATCCTGTCCAAACTGTCATTTTTTTTATATATTTTGTTAATTTTTTAGAGACTAGGGCCATTTTCTTTGGCCTGGTGGGCCACTTTTGGCCCGCGGGGCCACGAGTTGGTAACCACTGACCTAACCCCTCGAACCTCCCCTGGCAACTGGAATCGGACGTCCCATTGACTGCCCTTTTGACGACGCCTCTGACTCGATGCAACGCTCGTAAATAAGGTGGTGCCCTGCTGAATATTTATATGACGCCTTTCAGAACCTCTTTAAGGCGAATCGTAAGGAATACGAAAAGCAGACATCATTAGTGACATGATTGATCGACCTAAATACAGGATGCAGCCATGCGTATGAAGCACCGGTGTCACAAAATAGAGTATCCCCGTATTAATTGTATCCCCCCAAAATTAAAAAAGTCGAAAAACGTCTTCCGGGTGCAGTTTTTTGGCAAATTAATTTTCATCTGCTTTGTTTTGAACAATGACACTAACAGGTATGTTTATTCCGACTAGATAATGTGTTTTGCCCTGGTTTTAGAGCACTTAAAACATCTAAAACACTTAAGAACAATCAGAATCACTAAATAAATTCGAGTTGTCTTTATCTGAGCATTGCCTAGGACACTTAAAACAATTAGAGTCACTTTAAATTTTGATTACAGCATAAATATTTTTATTATGCACATTTTTCAAAAAAGGGGATAGAATGGTTTATCCCCCCGGATAGCATAGACCGGTTAATTCCATCCGGGGGATAGATTAATTCATCCCCCCCGGATAGCTTTCAGGGGGTATACTCCGTTTCATGGCACGGGCCACATTATTTTCTTAGTTTCTTTTCTTACAACCTTGTATTGCAGGCTCTGTTCTTTTAGTAGCTTAGATTGATGTTAATTAAGATAACTGCACAATTGTAGGCCATACACCAGTGGTTCCTATAGCCCATGAACCGCGGGCTAAAAGTGGCCCGCCAGGCCTAACAAAATGGCCATGAAAAAAATTGACAATTGGACAGGATTGAACACGTGATTCTGTTTTTATTATAAATTTATTATTGATTTTTACGTCTACAAATAGCATAAAACATTCTATTTTGAATCAATTATAAAAAAATTTATATGCTTTTAGTTAATTAAATTTCAACCTTGTGGCCCCTGTCCTTCAGCTAAGGAAAAGTGGCCCTCGTGTCCTCCAACGTAGAAAAAGTGCCCTTAAAGTAAAAAAAGGTTGGGAGCCACTGCGACCTACACTGTAGCCGGTTGTGGTCTGTCAACCGGATTGTTGAATAAACGAAAATTTTTAAATTTTTTGGATTGATTAGCATGGAAGCGCACTCACATGGTAGAATGTCGGCGGAGCGATTCTTGACACGATTCTTTGGTTTCTCAGCCGCCGTCCACGGCCGCCTGGCGCTCTGGTTTTGTATCGCCTAATTAAGATGACAATCGACTAATTAAGAAGACAATCGACTAATTAAGAAGACAATCGACTAATTAAGAAGACAATCAGACGAGTTAGGAAGCAATTAGACCTACCATTCTCTAATTAATGATCAGATGAAGGTTACTATTTAATAAAAAGTGAAAAGCAGTTAATTAGAAAAATAGACTCAACGTATTGTTTGTTTGTTTGTTTGTATGTGCACTTGTTATAGCGCCCCTTCAAGCTCTCTTTTACTCAGAGGCGCTCCCGAATGCAGAGCGGACACTACATCGGAGTTTCACGCCGAAGCGTTGAGCAATTGTGAGTGAAGGACTTGCTCAAGGTCCTTGCGCGGCGAGGTGGATTCGAACCTCGAACTTTCTGGCTTCAGGGCAACGACGCCACCACTACACCACCGGGCCCCACGGGCGCAACATGCGGTTGATTTTAAGGCCTATAGGCCCAGCGGCGTAGCCAGGAATTTATGATGGGGGGGGGGGGGTTATGGCCTGACCGGATGCCATTTCTGACACCAACCCAACAGTATTGCAATAAATAAAAATGGAATAAAGTAACAAAGGGAATAAAGTAAGAAAAACAATTGTTACTACAAGCAATTGTTTTGTTTTTCTTAATTAAGTGGATAAATAACCTTTCAAAAAATTTCCTAGGCCAATTGGGTTTTGACTCCCGAAACCCATTGTCTACGCTATTGTAGGCTATAGGCCTATGTAATTATTTTTATTTTACTGTTTCATGCTATAAAAGGTCAATCAATCAATCACATAAATTTATATGGCTCGTTTTCACAATTACTACTCAGTAGCGCTCACAACCCAGTCCTGGCCGAAAAGAAAAGTCTTAAGAAGACGAGAGGAATTACCAGGTGAGTCACGGGGAAGCGAGCGGTGAGCCCATTGAGACCATTCCAGATTATTAGAACACACACACCACCGAGAATGCTCTTTACTGCACGGTAGTGGCACGTAAAAGAGGGTTAGAGGGACACGGTAGTCGACGGCCCTGAGAAACGGATATATACTGGAGTAAATGGCTCACATGGGTATACAGGACTAAACTTGAGACTGGGCGCAGCGCCAAGCAATGGATGCTGCGTTGTTGTAATGGGAGCCAGTGGAGTTCCTCCTTAATGAAGGCAGAAACATGATGCAACCGAGAGAAGCCACCGGGATATGCCACCGGAAGATTCCACCGGGAGATGCCACAGGGAGATTCCACCGCCAGGCTTGCTGGTGAAAGTGTATCTCGCCCTGTAGTATATTGTGCCAATTAGGCGGTAGCGAAGTCCCTAAGGGATCCTGTATACCTCGGGGCAAAAAATTAAAAATTATTCTTAGTTGTTTCAAAAATGAATCAATATATAGAAAGTGAGACAATAATAATATTTCTGGCGTCAGATAACAATACACTATGGTAAACGCAGTCCAATTGCCATGTCGTATTTGCAAACTTTTTGAGCGCCTGTAGGCTCTTCCATAACTGGGGCTTGGGTAGTAAATATGGAATTAATATTGGGCAATTCCACGGGAAATGGACATAAAAGTCCAAAAAATATTTTGGGAATTTTGTTAATATAAAGGTATCATTTTAAAGCTAAGAGACCCTAGTGTTCAAGATAATAATTAGAATCAATAATATTTGGTGAGATGACCGTCAGCCAGCTTACATTTGATGTCGACATGTTCTGCGCAATTCTGTTACAGAAATATTAAAAGGTTTGTTTTTTAAGTAATGACAACAATTGGTTGATTTTATCAAACAAGCTGCATCAATTGGATGGAAGTTCCACTTGGTAAGTATTTTCAAGTAAAAATTTTTAACAATTAATAACAGTTCATTTTTTTACTTCAGAAGTTTGGGGTGTACTTTTCAATGTTACGTCAGTGACAAAAAATTAAGACTTTTTAGAATATAACCAAAAGTAACAAAGCAAAAATTCTGAAAATTTTTAAACTTCTGATGCAACATATTAGCAATACAACTAAATAGTTGAAATTTTGTTTTAATTTAAGAAAAATGTTTAAACTGCGTCACTGACGTAACATTCATGTTGTCACTCACGTAACAATATATGTCAATGATAGCAAGAAACTTGTTTAAATTCGGTATATACTAGTAAAAATGCACTTATAAATCCAGTAATTGACATCCTAGCTTCGATTTGAAGTAAGCCCTCATTATGATCATCATCATCATCGTCCCCCTCCTCCTCCTCATCAGCATTATCATCATCATCAATTTTTCATCATCACAGTAAACCAAACTAGTGATTTGCTTTTGCATACAGGGTGAGACACATCACAAAAAACTGGGGCTGAGCTAACATGAATGCGTCACATGAAGAAGTAGCTAAAGTAAGGTGGCCATCATGCAGAAGAATGCTTAGTAGCAAGAATAATGGCAGCTAGTGGAACAAAAACAGAAAGAAATCTACAAAATGTACAATGAACAGCCTTCATCAAAATTATGGTTAAAATGTCTTCACCCCAACTGAATCAGATCATGCAGCAATTTCAAGAGTTTCTTATCTGCTCAGTAATATAATTATAGGAAAATCGATTATTCGACAAAAGATAATCTTTTAAAAGTACTCCAAAGAAAGTTGCTCTCATGAACTTCTTAACAACAAACTTTGGCATAGAACAGCAGATAAAAAGTACATAAAGATGCTTAGATTAATGGACAGAAAGTGATATTGTTTCACATGAGCGGCTGGGAAAGAAGAACTATGCAATATTTGTAAAGATGAATGGCACATCTGATAAAGTATAAAATAAAACATTGATGATGACACTAATGGATGCATACGTTCGAGATCAAAAGTCTGCAGTCAATGATTTGAACATGAAAATTTGCTTCATTGAGTCCAAAACATGTTGTTTCAGTGAGTGTAAAAGATCATAATGTATGTTGCTACAAGCGTCGGGTTGATTTGAAAAAGTTGCCTTCTACACTACCGATTCAGTCAGTCCATGAGCTGCTATCTTGAAGTGCCAACTTATGGAAATGCAAAGGCATTTGTGAATCTGAAGTCAATAATGGTAAACAGAAGGGCTTCTTCACTCTCAGTGAACACATTGCAGTATCCAACAACACTGGATAATTTTTAAAGCATTCCTGCATACTTGTGAACCATGGCTAGTAAATTTAATGCAATTAATGTTTGTCTTTTCAGAAGCGTTACGTCAGTGACATTTCAATGTTACGTCAGTGACATTTAGGCACCATTGAAATAAATACACAAATGACAGCTGGATAAAAATTTTAACTTTCTATGTGATACTATGCCACAACCTGTACTAGTAATTTTAAAAACATTAATCAAATTTTTGCAGTCATATTTCAGAAGATTGTGATGCGAACATGAGTTACCATAATTTTGATGTCAGAATGTGTTACGTCAGTGACGATACACAAAAACTGTTTTTAAAAATACCCATAAATATTTCCTGCCAAGTCTTTTTTGGCTTTTAAGAAGGATTATATAGTTAAATAATTTGGCATAAATTTTTTGGCAAAGCAGTGATATCATAGTGTGCTAGAATTAAAAAAGTTGCAAAATTTCTCTCTGAATGTTACGTCAGTGACGGTGGAATTGCCCTATTGATGAAAATAGTGTTGCTTAAACAGACGTTTATCAAATGAAAGCTGGATTTATGGATGCGATAGTTGCTCAAACAGAAATTGGATTGATGAAAATAATTCTTCCTTCAATCGACGCTGGATTGATTAGGATAATTCTTGGTCACTCCGAATTTTTCGGCACCGAATTGACCTGCTCTTCACGAATAAATACTCCTCTAATTATTATGGATGCTTTATTTAGACATCTCGATGCCTTATTAAGAATGCGTTGTCATGACAACCACAAATAGGCCTACGTCACTGTAACGTCAGCGATATTTTCTTGATGTCATTTATACATGCAGATAATTTAAGTGCAAGCTTAGGATCAACTTGAGTCATTGTGCTATCTCTTTATTATTATGACGTGCAAATATCTGCAATATTTTGGACAGTAATACTTTCCTCATTTATTAATAGGGAGAGGATTCGAGCCGGGTTAGCGTCTGTCGAAGTTCTGGTGTGTGGTCAAGTGTGCAATGGAGGCCAATATCAAAGTCCAATTGTACTTTACCGTGCGGCATAAAAGAACCCGACGATATCGGTGAGTTTTTTTTAACTATTCGCCTATAGTCACAACATGTATTAAGAACGTCAAGGTCGTTTCTATGTATTTCCATAAGAAACGCCGAATTAAAATTGATTAGGTTAGATGTATTGTATTGTATTTACTCATTTATAAAGCGCCTCCACTTGGATGAACGGTGAACCGTTCAGAGACGCTCCCAGTGCGTAAGGCCCGTAAAAAGAAGTAGGTTTTGAGAAGAGACAAGGCAGAAAAGAGACTTCCAGACAGAAGTGTAGGTGTAGAGGTAGAAATCAGATCAACTACAAACCTTCTACATGTGGTCCATCCGGTTGGGTTCTACAAGTCTCTCAAGTCTTTTTTCTTTGTTCGTGGTTGGGCTGGGATTAGTTTCTTTAAGGGGCGCTATATAAATGCTCTGAATGAATGAATGAATGAACCGGTGAGATTGGAAGTTTCGTTGCAAAGACTCCATAACGTCTTTCTACATTTCAGCGTCTAATTTCATGTAGCCTATGTTTTTGCAGTGGCGTAGCCAGGAATTTATCATTGGGGGTTGGGGTTTATGGCCTGGCCGGATACCCTTCCTGACACCAACCTAACAGTATTACAGTAAATAAAAAGGGAATAAAGTAACAAAGGGAACAGAGTAAGAAAAACATTTGTTACTACAAACGATTGTTTTGCTTTTTTCTTATTTAAGTGGATAAATAACCTTTTTATAAACTTTTTCGTAAGCCAAAATGGGGGGGAGGCGTTTAACCCCCAAAACCCCCTTGCCTGCGCCACTGCGTTTATGATGCTACATAATTATCTTGATTAAGCCTGCATTCGCGAAACTGCTTTATTTAAAGGATATCCAGACTCTGACAAATCCGCAACTCTTCCGATAGACAAAGCGTATACGCTGTTGCCATTGAATCAATCTACAGACCTATACAGTGTTGCCACTGAGGTTTCTGAAATAAACCCAGATTTTCTTCGGAAAAAAACCCAGAAAAACCCAGACTATTCATATAAGCTATTTCAGACCCCCTTTGTTCAAATTAAGTTGTTTTTTGCTTGTTCGCATGAGGATTAACTAAATGTTCGTCAAAAGAGTCGAATAAAATGTAATTACAACTTTAAAAGTATCAATTGTCAAAGTCGTCATAGACTCGAGATCCATACTGACAATAAACTTAATCAATACCGGTATATAAATTATGTTCGTGCGCGCATAACACACTTGGCTTAAGTTTACAAAGTTTTAAAGTTGTTCGAGGTTTCCAGCCAAATTTTCTTAATACACCAACAATCCAACGTTTTAAACACCTAGAACATTAATAATCTGCAACAACTTGGCTATTATACCACTAGAGGATTGACCTGACTTACAGTGTACAACTGTATATGCATGTTATAGATGTAATACTACAAGGAAAAGACGAGTGACCTGACCTATTTTGAAGTGTCAAAATGGTTTATTTCTGTGCAGAACTATTCTTCAGGTTATGAATTATTTGTGAATTGACAACATGAGATCTTGATTGTGGAGTTTAAAATTAAAATTACTGGAAAAATTATGTATCACAACCATTTTACATTGAATTTCACAGAATATTCATGTGTTGTAAGTACAAAATGTCAACTCACCAAAATAAACCCAGATCTTGCCCAAAAAAACCCAGAAACCCAGACGAAGGCCAAAAAACCCAGATCTAGTGGAAAAAACCCAGCTGTGGCATCACTGGACCTATAGACCTATAAGCTTTACAGTGGCGGCGCTAGGGGGCTAGAGGATAAGCCCCTATAAAAGGCAACCCGGAGCTAAGCCCTTAAAAAGGCCCTCCGGTGTTTTTTTACATGCAATACTGAAATATTTCCAAGATTTTCGATCCGATGACTAAAAAAGAGCTCGTCAGAAATTTTGGCGGATGGAAATGAAAAATTCCATGAGATTTCGACCGGATGACTAAAAAAAGAAATAAAATAAAAAAGGTCGTCAGAAATTTTGGCGGATGGAAATGGAAAATTTCCATGAGATTTCGACCGGATGACTAAAAAAGGTCGTCAGAAATGTTGGCGAATGGAAACGGAAAATTTCCTCCGCGAGGATTCAGTCCCCAAAACTGAAATCCTGGCGCCGCCACTCAGGGCCGGATTTACCACAAGGCAAATGAGGCAGCTGCCTCAGGGCCCCCACCAATTGGCAATTCCACCAAACACATGTAATAAATATTGTAAATAGACCTGAAAAACTAAAAATAGTAGATATTAGTCATATTACTATTTACTTGTAACTTATTGTCAGCGTCGCGATATAAAAATGTAAGCGCTATATAAATATATTATAAACTGAGTCTGATGTTGATTTCCGGCAAAACGGCAGACATTGTCACGTTGAAATTGAATCAGTTTTTGCCGCTCATGGCACTCCTTGGTGAAGACAAAAAATCTTCAAGGAAGTATTGAACAGTGGATGTACACAATGATGGCCACAAAAGATTTGAAGTCTGTGTTTCCTAACATTGATATCATGCTGCGCATATATCTATGTATGATGGTCTCAAATTGCAGTGGAGAAAGATCCTTTTCCAAGCTTAAAATAATAAAAGATCGTCTTAGAACAACTTTGGACCAGGAAAAGTTGAATTGGCTGTCACTGTTGAGCATTGAAAGCGATGTCCTGCGAAGCATTGACTTTCGTGACATCATTAAAGACTTCGCTAATAGCAAAGCAAGAAAAGTGTCAATAAGTTGATCATACTGTGATTACTGTCATTACTGTGACTGTGACTCTGTGAGTGAAGTGACTTCAAGTGAGTCTGTCTGTAGTACAGTTACAGATGTAACTTACCTACAGACTACAGTACATTAGTTATTAGTTAATAGTTAATTATAAAAAAGTATTCCATACTGTTTGGCTTAGTGTTTGCCTCAGGGCCCCCACCAACCTAAATCCGGCCCTGCCGCCACTGAAGCTTTAAACTGCAATGACTTCTCACCTGATATTCGTCGTTGAACTCCAAGTCCGAATTGCGATGCATCTGAATGACGTGAGCTGAGAAGTCAATGACTCGAACGGTCTTTGCCCTGAAACATTAACATTACATAGGGCTTCCGTTATGTAAATAAATAAATAAATATATAAATGAATTTTTTTAGAAGTAGGCTGATCGTTCCTTAATCTCTGATAAAACCTAAATGCTTTCTATTCGTTGGCCTTAAGAAATCCACGATTTGCCTTGGTAAGCTTAGTCTATACCCTTCTCTCAATAAGCTCTCTGGTTGCTTTTAGGCCTATAATATCTTGTCCAGCGGGGTTGGTCCTCCGCCAAACGGTGATTTGCCCTTCCCCTTAGAAACCGGGATTCCCTCCCCAAAACAGAGGGGCTAGATTAGACACTGGTTGACAGCATGGCTCAGCTTAGAATCAGTTAAGCCTATTTTTCATCGGTTTACAGTTACCATTGGATGTATGGGGCATCGGTGGAATGACTTGGGAGGAGGCTGAGAGGATTGCTGAGGGTGGAGCGGTGTGGAGGAGCTGTGTTGCCCGATGCGCTACCAGCGCGAGGAAGGACTAAGTACTAAGTAAGTACGTAAGTAGTCACCATTGGATGCATGTAGCATCGCAGTGGCGATACATACATGTAAGTTCTCAGACCGGATTGAACGGGATTTATTCGTTCGGTGCAATTAAGCGAACATAGAAATATCATGTTTTTGCCACTACGTAACACGGCTCTGTACAAATCATAAGATTATATATGAATTACCAAAAACCCATATAGCTAGTGATCTTTTTAATCAGGTAGTCAGCAACTTACATTTCCTCGTGTGGTACTGGAAAGTTTACCGGTACTCTCCTCCCCGTATTCTTCATGTTAGAGTTCCTGAAAAGAGCGACAGATAAGTTTGATGCAATTAAGGACGACATCCATAGAGTTCGACTACAATCATAGTGGTCGTCATCACCAATAAGTCACTGGTTCATTGGACCATACTGGGCCCGCAATAATCACCTCTTTCCTGTGTTACTGTGCACAGCAAAACTATGGTATCGGGGACCGATTGACGACCCTAACTTTAACCGACCCTCACGACGCCTAACCTTATCCTTAACGACACGTTGGTCTCCGATACTACGGTTATGCCTAATGCAGCCCGCTAACAGCGGACAAATTTGAATGCATAACTATAGTATCGGGGACCGACGTGTCGGTTAAGTTCAGGTTATGCGTTGTGAGGTCGGTTAGGTCAGATTTAGCGTCGTGAGGGTCTGTTAGGGTTATTTTTAGGGTTAGTGTCGTCATTCGGTCCCGATACTATAGTTTCACAATTTGGATATAATATCTGCATGATGCCATGGATGCAGTATTTCATGGTGAATATTAATTTTTTTAAATTTCATGTTGAATATGAATGAATATATATGAGCCGAGTGTTGTTCGAGTTGCCGAAAAGTACTCATGACTGATTTAACACTTACTTACTTCTTTCCGGTGTGGCCTTTCTCTTTGCGTTTTGAATAGTTGCTATAGAGACAGCCTATTGCTATATAGAAACTCCGTATTCTCTGTAGGCTTAGTTCGCTCGTAGACATTATTATAATTACTGATTATATATTTCATGTTTAACGGCATTTTACGACTGCATGAGAAGCATGTGACGTCAACAATAGCTGACGTCAGCATTGCCATTTCTTATTTATGCCTGCGTCATATGCTTGAAATGCTGCGTTTGCTTGACGTTATAATGCACGATATTTTGGCCAACAAGTTGAAAACACGACAAGCGCGTGATTTGAGTGAATGCCTGCAACACAGATTGTTAGGGTACGAATTAAACCGTGGACCGTCACAGTTTAATTAATCATTACAAGATAGAGGCTGGTACTTTTACATTACATAATAGGGTTAAATAAAGGCAGAAATGCGCGCAAGTATCGGGGACCATGAGTGTCGGTTAAGGTTAGATACAGCGGCGTAGACAAGGTGGCTTTCGGGGGTTTAAACCCCTTATTGGCTTAGGATAAAGTTTTTTAAAAGGTTATTTATCAACTTAAATGGGGAAACAATTGTTTGTAGCAGCCTAACAAATGTTTTTCTTACTTTATTCCCATTGTTACTTTTTTCAAGGGCCATGTTTAACATAGGTCCATTCGGTGCGGTGCACCGAATGCCCCTGAGCCGAGAGTTTTGTTGCCATTGGTCAAATGTATTTTTCGAGTCTCAATGTTACTTAAACCTTTTGTAAAATCAGTAAGTGTAAGAAAACACTAATTTCACTAAGTTCACCGACGTTGCGTGCTTGCTTACTGACCAGCCACAGCCAACAAACCACGTAGGCTAGCCTATTGAACAGCGGATATTTTTGTAAATGACTAATCTTGTAAGGCTGCCGAACGGCACTTTGCCCCTGCTGTAACACTTTGCACCGACACTCGAGATGCTTGTTACGAGCAAGACTAATTCACAAGCATGAAATGCTGCATGGCGAGAGGCCCATAATAGGCAATAACCGCTGAAGCAAAAGTGTAAGAGATGTAAATATAGACTTATATATATATATATATTATGCACCCTCCTTCTTCGTCAAGGCTTGGGAGTGGCACTGTCAGAGTGCAAACAGTGGCGGAATATCTGCTCCGAATGCCTTTAGATTATATCTATTGAATATATATTTTTAAACTTGTTTTTGCGTTCATGTCAATTACGGCCGATTTAAGGTTTTCCATCGTTTTCTAAATCATTTTCTACCTGATGACATATTCCGACAAGCGACTGGTTTCGTAAAATTGGGTCACATATAATATTATAAGATCTGATGCGGAACAAATTGTGAAACTAACGCTTCGTATGGACTTCGGCGTTTCTTGAAGTATAGAAAGTACAGGAGGAGGAGGATGAGAACGATTAGAGCCAGGATGCCGATCACAACTCCAGCTATCCACGCCAAGCTGTCAGACGCCTCCACTGCCAATCAAAGACAATCAAGCATATTATAATTAGTCCATATGAGTATCTGTCCGTCCGTCCGTCCATCGATCCATCCATCCACCCACCCACCCCTCCATCATCAAGCTGAATCAACTGTACATCCATCCATCGAACCATCCATCCATCAAGCTGAATCAGCAGCACATTATTTTATCTGATTCGCACCTTACCTACTCACCTAGCTCGGTGCCTATCTGTCTACCTACCTACATACTTGCGTATGCAGAATAGGCCATAAGTCGTACACCCCTCTCCCCCTCCCCCACCCCACCCCCCGAAGAGGCGGACGGACGGACAACGGACTAATAGAAAGCATTTTAGTTGACTTCGCTAATTCAATGTCATTCATAGACTTGCAAGAGTCTCATGCATGCAGGTGAAACAATGAATAGGCCTAACACTAGCCATATAACTTATGTAGGGCCTACTGTTAGTCGATTGCAACACAAATACCGCATTAGACGGCATTGAAGCCTTCAAGTTTCCGATTAAACATAATTACGAATCAACCGATAAATCAAAAGCATGATCAATAATTACGTTCTGCCCAAAATAAACTAAGCTAACATTAAATAGTCCGTTTATTGATAATTCTCCTTGCAGTGAAATACATTAAGTTTTTTTATCAACTTACGCGTTATGATTATAATGTTAGATAGAAAGCGAGTTTTGTAGCACATGTTCTCCTGCGTGCAGATGACACCACGAACCCTGTAGTAAAAAAATAATTAAAAAATTAAATGAGTTTTCTTCTTTAAGAATTGCCAATGATGCTTTAACTTGTATTGTCTATTATTGATCGGTGTCATTGAAGTTACAACCTACTTTTCACCTTCCATTAGCCTAAATGGAAGAATAACGACAATTTTTTAAACTGTAACTATATTTTGGAATGCATCGTTTTAACTTAGTTATCTACATGTAAGCATCGAACAAAAGGAGTTTAATGGAATTTTTTCATGCGATGCTAATTTTGAGTTAGAAAAAACATCAGATCTCATTTGGCATTCGTATTTTCGCACTACTAAGCTGAGGTTTGATGCACTCGACTGTTTAGTTGAACAAATACTCCCCGCTCTAAGGCGCGCAGTACGGTATTCATTCATTCATCACCAGCATTTTATTTAGCGCACCTTCAAGAAGCCTACTCAGAGGCGTTTCCAGTACAGCCACAGTTAAAGAGAAAGGTTTCTACCGACTGGTATACAAATCTCTCAACACTTCTACATTCGTCAACTATTCACCATCCAATCACCCAGGTCTACTCGCTCATCATCATATCTTTCTCTCTCTCGACCTCCAGTATCATCCTCTCTGAAATTCTGCAACCGCTCCTTATAGTCTATGCTGCACCAGCCCTTTCGAACGGACTCCCGACATACCTCCGCCTGTTCGCTCATCCTCCTATCTACCCAACCTCCCCTCCTAATTCAACCTCTCCTCCGCTTGCACTCTCCTCTGCTGCTTTTCATTCACGACTGAAAACCGAACACTTCAAGCTATCCTATCCAGATTCTAATCAGGTTCCCGGAATTTGACCTGGCACCGGACCGAAATAGGCAGCTCTGGCTATTGCGGACTTGATTTGATATAGCGCCGGTGAATAAGCTGGTCTCTTTGACGTGGCTTTTGTGGACGCTGGGAAATTCTCGAAGATTTACATTACATTCTCAAAATGCACTTCTATAATAATAAATCTGCATCATAATCGAAGTGACGTCACAATAGGCCTAGTTTTATATTCTCAAAATGAACTCATAATAGACTGATGGTAGATTTTTATCATAATCGAAGTGACGCCACAATATACCTAGTTTTGTATTCTCAAAATGATCTCATACAATAGTAGATTTGCATCATAAATTCATAATCGAAGTGACGTCACAATAGGCCTAGTTCTATATTCTCAAATAAACTCATTATTATAATAGTCGATCTGCATCAGAATCGTTTTACAACTAATGCGCAGAATTTGTGTCAAAATTTTATTCTTGCCTGTATTTCCGACCGGGATGTAGAGGTCCGTTGCAGTAAACGGCTTCATCTTTAGAGCATGATCCGTCCTTTCCGACTACATATGTTCCCGACAAATCCCTTATCCCTCTGCGTGATACTGAGCCTGCAAATACAGGGAACATGCATTCCTTCCACTCTACTTGTACAGTGTCATTTCTGTAACGCGTTTCTGTTCATTTTGCATTGATCTTATTTAGCGTATAGATGAGTTGAGCGCATCTGAGCAGATGGTCTTTAAAAAGGCGCTATATAAATCTATGAAACGAATGAATGAGTGGCTCGGGAGTCGGAACACGCCTGGTAACGCGAAGTGTGTGGCTTCTAGCGTCATAGGTGAAGTAGGTGATGTTCAATGCGCAAATCCTTCAAGCACAGCTACTCGGCATCGTGCATCGTTTAACGTCTTTAGCTACCTAACGATGCTTATAATAAAATAATACGCAAAAAATAACAGTGACCTAATGCTGCCATGTATACAATCTTAGCCTGCATGGGCGCCCACAGAAATTTTTGCAGGGGTGGGGCAAAATTTTTCGATGATCGCGGTTATATGTTTTAGTAACCGAGCTTGAAAAATGCAAAGCTGGAAATTAAGAGCACGAGTAGCCTATGTTTCAATGGGGTTTCTTAATGCACATTTTTCAGTTTCGTTTTCTGTATCAGCTTTAATATAAATAGTTTCTTTAGTGCGAAGAAATAATTGTTAAAAATCAAAAAGTAGATGTTAAAAGTGGGTTCCTGAAGCGGCGCTGTAATATTATAAGTCCATCGAATGAATGAATAAATGAACGAGAAATAGATGTCAGTTTCAAGGTGCAAGTGTTCTTCTAGCTACTTTTGTATTGTAATGGTAATTTATAAACTTCTTAAGCGCCACTCGAGAGTCAATCACAGGGCTCCAGAGTCAGAATGCTGTTCAAAGGGTAGTTAGAAAAGGTACGAGTCGGGTAGCCAAAGCAGTAGCTGATACGTACTGCAGGTGTCGTTAAGAAAGGTGGATGATCCGAGGATCAGATGGGTGGGGGGCAGTATCAATTCTTTTGAGCAGTTTTGGGTGGAACTCCCGAAGGTTACAACCTGAGCCCTTTATCCAAGGTTCTGTACAGTTTGACCTTCCTATAGATTCTGTACTGGCAGCTTGCAAAATGGACAAACTGCAGCCTTGCAGCCTGTCTTCTAGCAGACTTGATCTATAATTATACTAGTGAAAAAACAGATCTCCCTGACGTAGGGCGTAAATTAATTCGGTGCACTGTTGAGAAATTTCAAATGTGGCATTGGTACTGATACTTAATTTTGTGCAGTCGTGAAAGGTTGCATGGCAGCGAGATTCCAGTAGGCCAAAATCGATAGGCCTAGTATTTGCATGGGTGCCCGCCGGAGGGTTAAAAGTCAATGGTCATTGTTCCAGCTTTTAGCAAGATGTTGATAATGCAAGGCAGGAAATTAAGAGCATTTTTATTTCTACAGAGATTTCTAAACATAGATTTCTGACTTTCACTGTATGATGAATCATTCGTATAATTAGTGCGTTAATGCGAAGAAATTTGTTAAAAACCCAAAAGTAGTAGTTTTAAAAATGTGTCAATTTTCCGGGGGGGGGGGCAGGTGCCCCCCATGCCCCTATGTGCGGGCGCCCATGTTAGCCTGTATCGTATCCTGTGTGATAGACTTTGCAAATGATATGTCGACTGTCTAGGTCATGTGCAAGCCTACTGGATCCTTCCCATTTGAACTTATTTACTCTGCAGGGCTGAAAGTGAACCGTGTCGGTCCGGGTCGGCGACCCGGCATCAATTTTCGCTACCAATCACGCTGTTGCCGAGGGTCGCACGGTTAACAACGACTCTATAATAATTACAAAATTTAGGGGAAATTGGTAGACTACGGTTTTCGGAAAATTCGGTGTGAGTTGGGTTAAAAATCGGTAAAAGCGGTACTCTTCTGAAAATTTGGGGCGAGTGACTAAAAAAAGTCGTCAGCAAAATTGGACCTGGCAACTTTTCAAAACCGCTTTTAGCCCTATTATCAGCCCTGTTACTCTGTATTAATTAGGCTTGCTGCAAATTGAAACCGTGTCGATATAATATTTTGATAAGCGACTGTCCAGCCAGCCTACAAAAATTGCCATGGCTAATCACCTTCTATAGCACATTATATCTGTATGTGTATATATATATATATATATATAAAATCATGGGCGCCCGCACATAGGGGCAAGAGGGGGCACTTGCCCCCCCCCTGGAAAATTGAAACCTATTTTTCTCACTACTACTTTTTGTGTTTATAACAAATTTCTTCGCATTACAGAATGAAAAAACATACTTTCAACTAATACTTTTCGATTTTTTAAAACAAATTTCTTTGCAAAAAGAAACAATTCATATTAGAAGTTTAAAAAGGTGAAACTGAGAAATTTACATCAAGAAACCTCTATGAAAAATACCCATGCATGTTCTTAACTCTCTGCTTTACATTTTTTACCTCTTGCTGCAAATTTTTGTAACCTTGACTATCGTGGTTTGCCCCCTCCTGCAAAAATTTCTGCGGGCGCCCATGTATAAAATAATATATAGATATATTCGTTTTATTGAGTTCTTGCTGACATACCGCAGCCAGTTACAAATAAGAAATGATATAGAAAATAAAAATTCAATCAAATGGGTGGAAGTAAGAAAGAGAGGCAATGGCTTTCTTTCATTCAGTATCATTTGACCTTTAAGTTTGAGAAGCCAATACTAGCCAAAGACCTTATACGCTACAATCATTGCACATTCTTTCCAAGATCCTTCAAAGGAAATTTCAGCCACTTGATGGCGCTATATGCAGTCGACGAAGCGGTTTTCCTAATTCGCGAGGACCAAATGAGTGACATCTGCTCTGCTTTACTAACTACCACACACACTATAGGGTCGTGTGTCGAAGATGCGGAGTGTCATGTCTTGTGGTGTCCAAGAGCCTTAGTTACTGTAGCTTACCTGAGCCGTCGTTTTGCCAGCCATCTGGTGTCGGACGATATTCCGGAATTGGATTAACATCGACTGCATCCTTCCATTTTAGGGCACCGTTGAGGAGTTCCCGTCCACCAGAAACCTCCCTGTTATTTAGGTTGCTACTATCTGAAAAGTTACAACGATGCCTCCAAGTTACTTATATGTATATATAAACTAGAACATGGGTCTCAAACACGGGGGCCGCATGCGGCCCGTGGACCCAATTAATGCGGCCCACGACAGCCACATGGAATCCTGGATTTTGGTCTTGTAAAGAAAGAATATGGACATCATCCAAAAAGAGATGGGAAGGATGGATATAGCGGTACTGGGATTATGTGAGACCAGATGGAAGGGAAAAGGACATTTCAGATGGAACGGTTTTAAGGTGGTAGGCCTAATGTCAGGGTAGGATGAGAATAGGAGTAGCAATCATGTGCGATAGGAAGAGCGCTGATGCGATAATGGAATATAATACAGTGAGCGACAGAGTATTGAGCGTAGGCTAAGATTCCGGGGAGGAAGGATCAATACGACAGTCATACAGGTATAAGCCCCTACAGCGATGGCGACGGAGGAGGAGCAGGAAGCTTTCTACATAGACTTGCAAGGAACAATTGACGCAACACCGAAGGTAGACGCACTATAGTGGTTATGGGTGACTTCAACGCGAAAGTTGGTGAGGATAGAAATGGAAGAGAAGAAGTAGTGGGTAAGTACGGATTGGGTGTGCGGAATGAGGCGGGGGAAAGAATGGTGGAGTTCTGTGACTCCAATGAGCTACGAATAATGAACATATGGTTCGAACAACCGAAAAGAAGACTTTATACATGGACGACGCCAGATGGAAGACACAGGAATCATGTGTTGGTGAGCAAAAGATGAGAAAGCACGATAAAAGATGTAAGAACAAGACCGTGGGCGGATTGTGGAACGGACCACGAGCTATTAGTGGCTACATTGCAACTAAAGCTGAAGAAGATGAAGAGA
>CATKHU010000071.1:0-32776 GCA_949752735.1 Lumbricus terrestris
CCGCGTGGCAGATGTTGGGCCTCGACCCGCGCGCAATGAAGAACATACAGGCCATCACGCTACCGGAGGACAACCTTGTTGCGCTGATAGAGATATGGGACTGGAAAACCAAGAACCGGATGATATATCCCGACGGTTGCCCGCGCCCGCTGCTGAGTGAGAAGTGGCCATATGAGTACTTGGACAAGTTTCCGTATGCGATGGACAACTATATTGAGGTTCCCAACCAGCCCTATGGCCTGGGGCTTCCCGCGTGGATAGAAGACCAGCAAACACAGTTGAACCGGATGGCAACGCTTGAACAGGACGTAGCGCGTAAGAGTCGCCCACGCTACACCGCAAGCGAAGGGACACAACCTGAAGAGTTGGGTAAATTCAAAGCGGGCGACGATGTAGCCATTGGCGAGTTTAAGGCAGTTCAATTAGCCAACCTGCCGCAGGACTTCCAGATAATTCAGGCCAACATTCAGCGGGCCATTGAAGAGATGACCGGGGCCGACGCCTTGCTGCAAGGTTCGCGGCTTCCCTCTCGAACGACGGCAGGCGAAGTCGGCACACGCGCAAGACTGACGGGCCTGAAACTAGACCAGCACGTCGAAGACTTTGAAGAGTTCGTGGAAGACGTGGGCGGGCAAGTCCTCCACCACTTGAAGGCCAACCGTACAGTAGACGACGCGATAGAGATAGCGGGTCCAGAGGGGGCAAAGTGGCAGGAGTACACCAACGAACAGATACAAGACGACGTTGACGTTGACGTTGAATACTTTGCCGCGCCGAAGACCGACCCGGCGCTTGAGAAGCAGCAGGCGCTAGAAATATTCCAACTTGCCGTGCAGTCGCTGCCCGTTCTAGCCCAAACCGGCGCGCCTGACACTTTCAACATGCCCGCGCTCGTTGAATGGGTTCTGGATAAGTTTGGGGTGAACGATGCTGGGCGGTTCTTCCGTTCGTCGCGCACACCTATGCCGACAGCGGGAGGAGAAGGCGGAGGAATGACACCGGAGATAGGCGGGGCGATGGCACCTGGACAGATTCCACAACAGCCGGGAGTTGGAGCGCCCGGCGAAGGGATGAGCTTGGAAGACTTAATGCAGGGACTTAGGGGAGGGATGCAGTAATGGAAGACGATAAACCGTGGCCGCTCGTTGCCACAAGCATTATCAGCGAAATAGAGGCAAAGCATACTAAGGCGGACTTGCTGAGAGCGCACCTAGATACGCTCTATTCGAGGGCGCGCAAGATGCTAGAAGAGACAGGCCGCATGGGTGACATTCGGCGGCTGACGCTGGTATGTCACAACGAAGACGAAAACATTGTAAGCATAGTCAAACCAATCACCATAGGAGAAGAGGAATGAGAAAGGTGTTTTACGTAGTCACAATTCTAGTGGCCATTGCTGCGTCCACGTTGGCGCAGGACAGGCTTAAACTGTCGGCCTCGTATCTGAACACGGAATTTCAGGCGAACCCGCTGGAAAGCCTTGAATATCTGAAGGGGATTTCTGTGGACGCCGACGCGCGGATATTCGCTAAGGACGGCTTCCGCCTCGGCGGGGTGTTCAACTACCAGAAAGTCTACAACCAGGAAGTGTTCAGCAACTACCTGGGAACCGACGTGGACATTTACCGCGATGTGAACACGTATTCGGTTGGCGTCCAGTTGAGCTATCGGGCTGGCCCAGTTGAGCCGTTCGGGGCGTTCCTGCTTGGCGCGCGGAAGATGCACACAGACTTGCAGTATGAAGTCGTCCGCAAGTACAGGCTCGGCCTGGATATTCCCTTTCACAAGGAAAGCAATTTCTTTATCCGCCCGTTCTTCATTGAGTTTGAAGCCGTCGGCGGGTTTAACGCTAACAGGACGCAGAAGTACGGCGCGGGCGCGGGCTTCAGGTTCTAGGAGGAAACATGGAAAAGAAAGCATGGTACAAGTCGCAAACCCTTCTTTCACTAATCGGCGCCGCAGTAGGCGTGTTCGCCCCGAAGTATGCAACCGTGATTCCTCCGCTTGCGGGAGACTTGTTTTTCGTGGGCAGTTTAGTTTCGGCGTGGATTGGTCGTCTCAAAGCGCATGGGACGAAAGTCACGCTGACTGCCCCGCAGGAGCCGTAATGCCACTTTTCGACTTTCAATGTCCCGTTGACGGGTTCCAATTCGAGGTGCTGTTTAAACGCACCCCGAAACGAGGAGTGAACGCGCGCAATTGTCCGCAGTGCGGCGCGCGTTCACCTGTTGTCTGGCCAAAGACTGTAATGCGCCCAGACACGTATTGGGCCGGACACGTCACGTCGAACTATGGATACGTCACGTCCGGCACGTCACTAAAGCAGGAAATGAAGCGGCGCAACCACGTTGAGATAAGTGGCAGAAACGACCGGGAAGACTGGGAGAAAATAGCCGACAACGCACGCAAAGACCAAGACGCCAAACTGAAGAAGGATACGCGGAAATGGGCTGAGAAGACATTCGGCCCAAGCGGCGCAGGGCTTGGCGGCGCAGACGGCGAGAAGTTTATCAAGGAGAACAGCTAATGCCAGTTCACGAAATTATGCTGACGCTGTGGGCGCTCGAAGACGCCATACTTCAAAACCCCCTCACCGACGAGGAACGGGCCGCACTCATTGAGGCCGCGTTAAAGACAATTATCGCAAACAGATAGGCTGCTAGTGTCAAAAAGAAACACATTTGAGTTGACATCGGTAAGTCTCACAGAATACATTAGTTTTCACGCAAGGGATTAGATATGCAGATTACAGTTCCAGTTGGCGGGTCAAATGTAGTGCCGGAGGGCGAAGGCCCATCGCGTGATGGGAGTACCCCGTCACCACTGGCCCAGCGTAAGTCATTGCACACCGTGCGTATGGCTTCGACAGTTGCGCAGCCTGAGTACGAGCCGCAGTGGAAAGAGAACGGCCAGCTTAGATGGGTTCCGGCGGAACCGGCGGCAGAGGAAGCAGCGGCAGTGGCAGAGGAGCATGTCGGCTCTCCTGTCCCACGCGGAAATGGATTACAGGACACGGGAACAGGCCAGCCCTACGACGCGCTACAGCGGGAAATAGCCGACTTGAAGCAGACAATGCTGCTTATGGCGCAAGGCGGGCAGCAACCACGGCAACCACAGGGGCCGCAGCCGCCAAACCCCGACGACTTTGACTTGTATGACTCAGCGCAGGTGAAAGAGTTCCACAAGCGCAACAATGAGTATATTCAATGGACGGTTGAGCAGTCGGTTCACGCCGCGCTTGCGCCACATCAGGGCGCAATGCAGTCAGCGGAATATACCCGCCAATACAATGGCGTCCTCGCAGACCACGGATGGCTGCCAAACAACACCGAAAACCCGCACTTTAAACCGTTAATGGAGAAGGCGCTACAGCTCGTCGCGCAGTCAGGCGGCACGGTTTCAATTCCAGACGCCTACGACCGGGTAGAACTGGAAGCGCATCGGCAGTCTCGATTTACTTCACCCCAAACAGCGGCGCAACCTCAAAGTTACGCCAAACCAGGCCAACGCACACTAACCGAGCAAGAAGCGGCTCAGAAAGCAGCGCAAGCCCGAAGCTTGCCGCCTCGCAATGGTGTCAGTGGCGCAGCAGAACCAGCCTTGCCTACCAGCCTTATGAACGTTGGCGCGCTAGGCCGGATTATGCTCCATAACCAACAGACAGGACGCGCGCGTCCTATCTAGGAGACACACATGGCAACACCGGGAACAATGTTGCGGACTACCTGGGCGCAGGTAGACGCTACATCATTAACCGACTTCAGCCGCGTCTTGACTGACAACATCACAAGCAACCAGGTAGTTCTCTGGATGCTTGGCCAACTTGGCGGGATAGTCACGCGGCAGGGCAAGACAATCTTCGAGCCAATCATGCTGGATGACGCCGCTAGCGCCAAGTGGTACTCCGGTTATGACCCTCTCGACATGACCCGCACCGATGTTGCGACCGGCGCGGAGTACGCGTTCAAGCAGTTGGCGGGCGTCGAACAGATAAGCGGCTTCGAGAAGTTCCAGAACAGCGGCCCAGGCCAAATCATAGACCTGTGGGACGCGATGGGCCAGCGCCTCGCAATTACCATGAAGCGCAAAGTCAACCAGGCGCTTCCGGCTGACGGCTCAGCCGACGGTGGCAAAGCGCTGATTGGCTACCAGTCGGCCATACCGTTCGACCCACAGACAGGTGTCTACGGGACGCTGGATAGCGCGCTGAATACCACATGGCGTAATCAGTTCAACACCACGACCGGCTTCGGCCTGTCGGGGACGGCGGCGTCCGGGGGCGACATCCAGAACGCGACAACCGGCATTACCAGTTTGTTTGCCGGGCTTCGCGGGCTAATTGTCGCGTGCATGGCGGGTTCCGACAGTCCGCACCTCGTCGTAATGGTCCGCCCAGCCTATCTGGTCTTACTTGAAGGTTTGGAGGCAAAGCAGCAAATAGTGCGCGGGCCGGACAGTACGGACGCTGCGCTTGGTCAGGCCGGGTTCAAGAACGTGGTGTATATGGGCGTTCCCCACGTCTGGGACGAAGACATGCTACCCAACACAGACGTGGGCACTGCTTCAGTCTCGAACATCGCGGGCTTCGGTTGCGTGGCGCTGAATCTCGACTACGCCAAGATGGTTTTTGGCGAGGGCTACGAGTTCACATTCACCGACCCAATCCAACCCGATAATCAGGATTCGGCCAGCATCAAGTGTTTGATGTACGGGAATCTTGTTCTTTCTAACCGTCGCCGCCAGGGGCGCGTCAACTTTGCCGGAGCGGCATAAGGAGGAAATTATGTCAGCTTTTCTTTTAGGCGCGAACCCGACAGTTGCCGATGCGACAGCGCAATTCCCACTCGGAACTGAGATTCAAGACCCGCGCAACGGCTTTTCGGGCAACGTTATTCGCTACGTCAAGGCGAACGGCACAATCGGGGCCACTTCTGCGGTTCGTATGGACTTGACAGACGAGACTAACGAGCCTCACGCGGTACTTGCCACTTCCGCGACTGGTCAAACAGTCGCTGGTGTGAATATCGCGGCGCTGTCTTCCAGCGCAACGAGCGGGAATGTATTTGGCTGGATAACGGTCAAAGGCAAGGCTAGCGTTCTGACCGCCGCTGTCACTGCGGGCGCGCTTTTGGTTACGACGGCGACCGCTGGAACGCTCGACGACTTTGCCACCAACACTGACGTGACGGCGGTAATCATCGCGTCATTTTCTGGGCCACCAATTGTTTCATTGGATAGCACCGCTGCTACCGATGGAACCTTATCCGTATTCGTTGGATAGGCTACGAAGCGTAGTATGGAAGTCAAATATTGGGAACTACAAGACGCGGAGACGGGAGAGAAGCGCCAAGTCAGAATTGGCGCATGCACTTCCGTCCCCCGTCTTGCTTTTACTGCTCACTGGGGACAGATGCACCAGGCATTTGCGAACCTGGATATTCCAGTCATCAAGACTACGGGGTATTCGTGGGGCGCGTGTCTTCAGCGGGCAATGAATCAACTGATTGAAGTGGGCTGCGATTGGATTGTCACTATTGATTACGACTCCATATTCAATCAGGAAGACGTATTGCGCTTGCTGACTCTGGCCGCTAGCCACGACGAAGCGGACGCGATATTCCCGTGGCAGATTAAACGGGGTGGCGTCGATAGGCTGTTGTTTTTCCTGCGAGACGAGAACGACAAGCCGCTGGATTTCGCGCCTGGACATATATTTCAGGGCGAATTGGTTGGGGCGCATGGCGGGCATTTCGGACTGACGCTGATAAAAGTTGACGCGCTGAAGAAGATGCCTAAGCCGTGGCTATGGGAACAACCGAACGCGGACGGTGAATGGACGGAAGGCAAGGAAGACGCGGATATATATTTTTGGCGTAAGTTCAGGGAGGCCGGGAACGGCATATATCTAGCGAATGAAATCCGCATCGGCCACATTGATGAAGACATTCTCTGGCCCGGTGAGGACTTTAAAACCGTCAGACAGGGAATGTTTTCATTCTACGAGTCGGGCAAGCCGAACTTGGGACCGCAGTCAATCAAGCTGAACCTGGGGGCGGGCGGTAGTCCGATAAGCGGATATGAAAACATAGACCTGAAGAACGGAACGCCAGCATTCCCGCTCAAGTACGCCGACGGCACGGTGGACGAAGTGCGGGCCTCGCACATTCTCGAACACTTCCCGCGCGGCGAAGTTGAGAAAGTAGTCAGGGAATGGGCGCGGGTTCTCAAACCGGGCGGGAAGCTCAAGATAGCCGTTCCCGACTTCGACTACATAGTTAAAGAGTACTCGAACGGACACCGGGGCGACCCAATGCTTGAGGCGTATTTGTTCGGCGGACAGGTGGACGGCGACGACTACCACAAGGCGTTCTTCAATGAAGACAAGTTGCAGAAGCTACTTGAAAGCGCGGGGCTAACCGACGTGAAGCGCTGGGAGGCCGACGTAGCCGACTGCTCGTCTCTTGCAGTCTCACTCAATTTACAAGGAGTTAAATAATCATGGCAATGAAAAATCTAGGGAAACCGAATCTGAACGCTAATCTCAAAACCGGCTTCCAGTTGATGGGCAGGGCGGTGTCGAGAGGCGCGGCGATACAGAAGCCGACCGTCGCCGGCGCAATCGCCAGCAACCACCCGATAGCCTCATCGCGGGCCGCGCTCAGCGGGAAGAAGAAATCCAGAATGTACTAAGGAGTCCATATGGCAAAAGTCAGTTACACGACACTGAAAGAGCGGGCCGACGCGGAGGCGAAGGTTGCCGAGCTATCGCTTGAAGAAGAACAGCAGCGGATGAAGCGGCTGATGGCGGACTACGTGCACGGGCAAGAGGCAAAAGCCGCGCGCGAGGTGACCGTAAGCCACATTGACCGGGGCCAGATACACCGCTCGAAGGTGATAGACCCAGAAGCGGGGCGGCTCGCCACTGTTACGCCTGTTGGATGGGTGGCTCTTACCCCCTCAATGTGCCAGGCCGACCCCAGATGCAACTTTGACGGGGCCGAGGCCACCGGATGGGCGAATGGTTACGACTCAATCCCAGAGGACTTGATTTTGCCGTGGAACGGTAAGACGGCGCGGTGGCATGCAGAGAATACGCTGGCTCGACATCTGGCAATGAAGCATTCGACCACAGGCCCGTCGCATATCCGCACACCTGAACAGGTGAAAATCGCAAGGGATGAGCGCTTACTGCCGGAAACCTTTGTTGAAAATCCGAGGCTGTAATGGCGACGCCTAATTCAGAAGCAATCTCAATTCTGCAACAGATGGAGAAAGCCACCGATGACGCGGGCTTTGTCTCTAGGGTGGAGAAGCGTATCAACGACGCTTTAGACGAGATTGCGGTGGCGACGAATTACAACATGTTCCGCACCCGTTCCACGTTCAACACCGTGGCCGGGACGGCTGTATATCAGCTTCCCGCAGGCGGGCGCGAGGTTGAACAACTGCGTTACACCGACACCGGAGAACCTATCTGGCTGTGGGGAACGCAGGAAGCGGCGCGGTATATGGCGAAACTGGAAGACTCAGGGAGGGCGCGAGTCTGGATAGAGGACGGGAACCTGGTGAGTGGTGCGAATGTGCTTTATCAGTTCCGGCTTGCGCCTGTTCCTAATTCGGTTCTGACGGTAGAACACACGTTCTTCTATCACCCGTCTGAGATAGCGACATCCACGGTTATTCCGGTTCAAGACCAGTATCTACCGCTCGTTCGCTGCTACGTCAAAGCTGGACTGTACGAAATGGACGGGATGCTGGACAGGGCGAAGGAGCAGCGCGGCATCTACACCACGCTGCTTGACAGGCTGGTGAAGCAGGAAAAGCGCAAAGTGGCGGCGACAACCAACCAGAGATGGAATGACTTATCAGGGGGCGGCGGCAGACCGCAGGCAATCTTCGACCCGTCGCACTTCAAGAATCCGTTTGTATGATTTATGGCGGCGTCAACCAACCTCGACAATATTGCACTCCAAGCGCTGCGCGTCAGGGATTGGCGCCGAGGGATAAATACGGCTATCCCGCCGACGGAAATCCAGAACGACGAGGTGCAGGACTTACTCAACTTCGAGTTTGACGACAGCGGCAACCTCTCGACGCGCCGGGGTGTGTCCGCACTATCAGCCGACACCTTTGCAAATAGAATCACTTCCCTTCACTACTTCTCGGTGGACGCGGGCGAGATAGGCATTCTCCTTACCACCGGCACGACACTACAGATAATCGAAACGAACGGAACCGGGCTGACGAACCTGACGGGCGCTCTGACGTTCCCCAGCGATACCTATTGGCAGTGGGTGACGTTCGGGGGGTTGGCAATCGGCGTCAACGGCGCGACGAGCGGAACGAACCCGGTGAGAGTCAATGCGGCCAGCACAGCGGCAATCCTGGGCGGCAGTCCGCCATTCGGCAAATACATTGCAGTCTGGAATAGTCGGGTATGGATAGCCGACGCCACGACGCCTAGCAGGCTTAGAGGCTCGGCGCTCGGCCTTCCCGAAGACTGGACGACGACGGGCGCGGCTGGCACTTGCACCTTCGATATTGAGGTGAACGACGGCGACAAGATAACGGGGCTGTTTGCGACGAGAGAGGCTTTATACATATTCAAGCGCAAAAGCATCCACAGGCTTATCGCGTCGGCGCTGCCGAATACCGACCCGAACAACCTACGGCGCGAAGTCGTCACGAAGGACGTGGGGGCCGTCAGTGGCTACAACATTGTCCAGGTTCCGAACGACGTGCTGTTCTTGTCCGACCAGGGGATAGCGTCACTCACGCTTGTCTCGACGGCTGAGGACTTTCGCACGGCGTTCTATTCGCGCAACATTGCGGAACTCACGAACTTTGCGAAGACGACGGAAGAGATACCCGCCTTCCAGTTCGATACGGCGGCGCAGTATTGGATAAGCCTGCCCGCGTCCGTGTCGCCGTCGGGCGCTAAGCAGGTCTACGTGATGGACTACCTGAAGGTAGACGAGAGCATAGTCAGGTGGACTCGCTTCGACGGGATGGTGGCAGGCACGGCGTACACGTCATTCCTGGGCGCAACCGGCAAGGTGTACGTCATCGGCGCGCTGAATGCGGGCGGGACTCTCCACCAGTTATTCACCTATCAACCCCGGCTGACGACGGCGACATTTAGCGACGATGGCACGGCCTATACAAAGGCTATGGCGCTGAAGTCTTTCAACGGGGACGCGCAATTGCTCAAGAAGCATTGGCACGAATGGTCACTGGGCTTGAACCTGTTAAGCGCCTCGGCGGGTATCAGCATTTCCTACTACTTCGACCAGAACATAGGCCGGGGCGACTCTTATAGCTTCGGCCTGACAGGGACGACAACGGGCGCGCTGTGGGCCGGGGGGCTATGGGGCGCGGGCCTGTGGGGAACGACCTTTAGCGGCGCATTCGACATTGTGCGCGAACTGAAGTCCAACGCGTTCGGACGCGAGTCGCAGGATATAACATTCAACGTGTCGAACTCGCAGGCGGCGGAAGGCTTCACGCTTCAGGACTTCGAGTTGAATTACACGATTATGAACAATAAGCGTGTGACGGATGTTTAGATATGGCAAGTTTACCAACTAGATTAACGGCCAGCTTCGCGGCAATTGCGCCAGTTCCGAACCTGACAGTGCTGGACAACGAGTTCAACATATTGCTGGGCGCGTCGGGAGTGCTGAACGGCGGGACGACCGGGACGAAATTGCTTATCAAAACCTCGGACGCTACAGACCCGCCAATCGAGTCCGACCAGACAGGCGCGGGGCCGCTCGCGGAGTGGAAGCAGAACGGGACGCTAAAAACCAGCATAGACAACGCTGGGACAATTGTTTCCGCCGTGACGACGGGAACCGCGCCGCTGAGCATAGCCTCCACAACGGCGGTGACAAACCTTAATGCCGACCTGTTGGACGGACGGCACTTGGTTGGATTGCTGGTGTCGTTCTCGGTGGCGTTCGTAATTCCCGACCCGTCAACCGCAAGTCTCAGTTCTCGTGAGTTCGGCTCCTTTATCGTCCCAGCAGGCGGCACGTACACCTTCACTAAAGGCAAGGTAATGTTCAGGACTGGCTCGCACACTGCGGGCGGAAGTCTGACGTTCAAGATAGACCAAGTGGGCATTGGCGATAGGGCAACTCTAACACTGGACAACACGAACAACACGATAGCCACGGTTTACGAAGACAACTTTGGCGACTTCACGGCAACGGAAAACAATATCTTCAACGCCCTTATAACCGCACGAAGTGGAACTATCACAGAGCGCGACGTGACGGTAGTTCTCGAAGGCTTCAGGACGGTGTTTTAAAGCATGGCGCTTTTTACTCGACAACCAACATCTAACACGACGCCTGACCCTGGGCAGGGCGGCGCTGCTGTCACTACTCCGTCTAACAACGGCCACGCCTCGACGCTAACGGCTCAAGTCGGCTCAGGCTCGACGAGTAAGACTTGCCTGTGGACGGGGTTCGACGCCGCGCCAACCGGGACGATAACGTCCGTGACACTGTTTGTTGGCTGGACACAGAACGGGAGTCTTAGCGACGGCGGGGCGGCAACGTCCAATCAGTTCACGATTGATTACAGCACGAACGGCGGCGGGGCATGGAACTCACTGCGCGATGCTACGCAGATACAGGATTCGTCGTCTAGTACCTCTCAGGTGTCGCTTTCGACGAGTCAAGACCTGACTACGGTACAGGTAAGAGACGCGCTGATAGCGTCGGCATCGGTAGGCGAATCAGCAAGCGTCACGGTGACGATTAGCGATGTTCGCATCGAGGTAGTGACAACAGACGCGGCAAGGAAAGTTCAGCCGCTAGTGTTGATGTAAACAGAAACTCCCCCAGACAGGCAGAAAATGCAGAGAACAGCAACTATGCCATTTAGCGAAACCATAATCAGTTCGGCGGTGTCGGTGGCGGCGGGCTGGCTTGCGGCTTCGGTGGCGAAGGTCAGCAAGTCGGAAATGCGCGAGCAACAAGCGGCGCATAAAGAACTGATTAAACGCATCGAAGCGTTGGAAAAAGACTTAACCGCGCGAATGACCCGCACCGAGTTCGAACAGGCGTTCAACAGGGTTGATTTGCTTGTGCGGGAATTTCGCGCCGAGGCTCGCACTGAGTTCAAGGAACTCAAGAACGAATTGAGGACTAAGACTTGAGCCTTGCGCGCGTACATTCCCCCTTGAGTCAACTAATCATTCGTCAGCTTGGCGACGGAGGCGGGCCGCGCGGTGACCAAGTGGCGGCAGAGCTAGACAGTTTAATAGCGTGGGCGCGCTCCTCACCGCGCTGCATTCACCGCAGCAGCACGGTTACGGGCAACATTGGCGCGGGGCTAGACACGTTGCACACGTTTTCCCTGCCTGCGGGTTCACTTGCCACCGATGGCGACTACCTAAGCGTTTGGTACGGCGGCGACTTCACTGCGAACGACACCGACAAGAGAATACAAGCTAGCTTCGGCGGGACAGCCTACGACAACAGCGGAGCATTGGATGTTGACGGTTCCTTAGGATGGAACATTCAAGCGCGCATTATCCGGCTATCGTCAACCTCGGTTCGCGTCAACAACGTGACAACTTTTAACGTGATATTCGGGGACAGTACGAACGCTATGACCACCTTCAACCTGAGCGGGCTTATCATCTGTCGCAGTACGGATATTACCGGACTTGCAGACCTGGGCGCTAACGCGACGACAATGCAAGTCCAGGGCGAGGCGGCGGCGAACGATGACATTACGCAAAACCTGTCAATCATTGAATTGACGCAGCAGTAAGGAGGCAAAGTGGGCAGAAGCTATTTATATCCAGGCCGGGACACAGAGGCGCTATCGCCACAGGAGCGGCAGCTTGAACAGCTTTACGACCGGATAGACCGACCCGGCAACCGCATTACGCCCGCGCAGTTCTTCCAGTCGCCCGAAGTGTCGCAACTTCTCGACCAGTTGCACGGCGCGCTTGGTGACCGCATACCGCCCGGTTCGCAGATAGTCAATCAGACGCCGTCGAAGATAACCTACCGAGACCCGCAGGGGTTCGAGCATACCCTTACCCGCAAGCCCGACGGCATGGTGACGGAGGCGACGAACCGTCCGGCTATAGTGCCAAGCGAGACGCAGAAGGGACAGGAGCAGTTCGCGCAGCAACTACAGCAACAACTCTCGCAAGGCATTGGCCAGCCCGCAACGTTGGCGCAGTTAGACCCGGCGACACTGCGCAGCTTCAGGCTATCAGCCAGTCTGAAACAGGGCAGATAGACCAGCAGTTACAGGACTTGCAGGGCAACTACTGGCTCGGCTCTACGGAACAACGTCAATCAGTCAAGTGTGGCGCAGGACGCGGGGGCACGGTTCGCGCAGCAAGCGGGCCTCGTGAAGCAGCAGCAGCGGAGTGACGCGGCGAACCGGGAACTTGCTGTGCGCAACCTTCTGACTACACTGGGCCAGCAGAACAAGGAACTACAGGCGGGCCTGTACTCGAACCTGACCGGACAAGGGACCCAGCGGGATATCGCGGGCGCGGGCCTCGACCTCGACCTTAAGAAGTTGATGGAAGCAAGCCGACAGTTCAACGCTGGCAACTATCTCGACCAGTTGAGGACACAGATAGAGCAGGAGAAGTTGGATACCTCGCGCGGGCCGCTGAGCAAGATACTGACCGTCTCGCAGATAGCCTCGAACCTCGCAGGCGCGGCGGGAGGCGGACTGTCAGCGTTCAAGGCGCTATCAGGGGGTAAATAATGGCGACGACTTTAGAAATGCTGCTAGCGGCGCTGAGCAATGGCGGAATGCCGCCTGTTCCAGACCCGGCTAAGCCTGTGGGGATACCGCTTGGGCCGACGACGGTAGGGCCGCTATCGAATGACACGTCGCTTGCCTTTGGGGCGCAGAACCCTGAACCAGTTCCGCCGCAGTTCGCCCAGCCAGCCGCGCCTGACCAGAACTTCGTCAACCAGTACGCCGGGCCTGCGCCTGTCGCGCCTACCCCGCAACAGCCGGGGACGCTTGAGAAGCTGGCAACGGCGCTGTTGGGTATCAACGCGGGCTTTCAGGGACGCGGCGGACAGTTCGCTGAACAGGTGAGAGAGCAACGGGAAGCGCCAATCCGTCGCTTCGAACAGGAGCGGCGCGGCTATGAACAGAGGCGCACACAAGGCATTGAGCTAGCAGAACGCAGGGCAGAACGGCAGGCGGCGCAGGAGAACCGTGCGAACGAGCAAGCCTACGAACGCGACTACCGCCAATGGCTCGCAAAGAACAACGACCGTGGCGACGAGCAGAAAGAGCGAGTGAGGCAGGCGTTCATACGGGAACGTGACGCCACAGCGGCCCGGCTCGAAGCGGACAGAGAAGTACAGCGCGAACGGCGACAGCTGGAACGGGACGCAAGGGCGATAGAGGAAAGGTACTTTACGGCGTCGAAGAATAGGGCGCTCTCCCGCGAACTGGGCCGACATTGGGCGGGCGTCTCTAACGCGCCGCTGTCCCCTGCCGCTGCGAGGCTAGACGCGAAGTTGGCAGGCGTGGGCGAAGCCCGAATGGGCGGTGGCGGTGGAAGCGGGACAGGTGGCGGTACATCATCTGCCGTTCAAAACACGCTGGCAGAGTTCGAGACGTTGAAACAGATGGCCATTCAAGGGGTGAAGTCAGCGGGCGGGACGCCGCAGGACGAGATAGAGGCGGTTCGCAGGGCAACGTCGGGCGTGGTGCGGAAGATGGCGCGTCAGCCGCGCTTGTTCGAAGTGGGCACGGGGCAATTCGGCTACCCATATGCCCAGCCGCGTGGGGGCGCTGCCGCTCCTGCTGACGCTATTCAGGGGCCAATTATCCCGCCTGAAATGCTGAAGCAGGCAAGGCCAGTCGTCAAGGGCAAAGCGTCAGACTCGTTAGGGGTAAGGTGATGGATAACCATGCAGAAGTATTCTCGCGCCTTCGGCAGCACGATGAGCAGATAACAAGCCGCCTGGATTGCATCTGGAAGCTGGCTACAACCGGCAATGCGGGCAATAAGACCCGCGAGGCGATAAAAAACCACCTGAGACATATCGCTATACTGAGGAAGGCTCAGAAGGTGGCCCTAGCGGAGTTGAAATGCCAGACATAAGAGAATTAGGACGGAGAGTAAAGGCGAAATATCCCGAATATAGCGACCTGTCCGACGAAGAATTAGGGCGCAGAGTTAGGGCCAAGTATCCCGAATATAGCGACTTTACGGACGCGCCAGCCGCAGCGCCACAGCAACCGCCGGGTTTTCTTGAGAACGTGGCGATAGGGGCGAAGCGCACAGGGCTGACGCTGGCAGACTCGGCAATGTCGCTCTCGGAGGCCGTAGGCTCAGCGGCAGCGGGCGACTTCAGGCCGCTAGGACAGCTTGTCGAGCGGGCAGGGCGCGGCGCTCTGAATACCGCAGGCTATATCGCCGCTGGCGCGCCCACGGACCCTAAGCTAACCGAGCTTCAGGCCGAGGTTGCCGCGCGGCAGGCCCAGCAGCCCGGCTTCCAGCAGACAAGGCAGATACGGCAAGGCTTGAACGAGCGCGCGGCCCTTGACCCGTCGTTAAGCGGCAAGGCTACGCGCGGCATATCAGAGGGCGTTACAAGCGCGATTCCGGCAGTGGCCACAGGTATAGCCACGGGCGGCAGCGTCCCAGCCATCGCAGGCGTCACGGCGCTACAGTCTGCGTCTCAACCTGAAAGCCTGCTCGCCAACGTCGGCCTGTCCTCTGTACCCGTTCCGGCGCTTACAAAGGCGGTGAGTAAGGCTATCGCGCCGGTTCTCAGGCGAATTAAGGCAAGGGGAGGTGTCCCCGCAGCAGCGGCGGAAGTTCCCGACGCCACGGGACAGATACTTAGGACGGGAGCAGTCCCAGAAGGGGCCAGTGTTCGCGCACAGACGGGCGTAGCGCAGTTGGAAGCGCCAACCCCGGCTCAACTACCCAGTCGGCCTAGCCTCGACGACGCCCCGCCATTACTCGAAGTGGCGGACGACGCGCCCTTCGAAGTGTCGCTTGGTAAAGAGCGCGCGCCGACGCCGGGCAGGACTGGCCCACGGTACGACAGGGCCGTAGAACTTGAAATTAAGAAGCAACTCGACAGTCCGGCGCTTGCAAAGGCGACTGAACGTTCACCGTGGCAGGATACGGCGCTCGCGTATTTCAGAGCGAACTTGCTAACCAACCCCGGTGGGCGCGTCACCGACTTAGGTAGCACCGTTGTCAACCAGTTCGCGGACGCTGCTGCGCGTCCCGTAGCTGCCGCTGTGGATGTCATTGTCTCGAAACTAACCGGCGTGCGCTCTATCACCGGGCCGTCCGTGCGAGGCACAGGTAAGGCGCTCGGCTCGATTCCCCAGGGGCTAAAGGACGCGGGCAAAGTTCTGAAGACGGGCAAGCAGGCCATAGACAGCGGCGCAGATGACGCCCTCTATGGCGCTGAGACGGTGTCCGGGCTGGGTAAGGCTGTGGATTTGCCGATAAACGGCGTTTTTCGAATATTGGGCGCATTGGACGCCCCATTCCGGCGGTTTGGATACGCTAGGAACCTCTACGACCGGGCAAAAGTGGCGGCTCTCAACGAGGCGAGGCGCGGCCAGATACCACGCGACCAGGTTACGGGCCGACTTCGGCAGTTATTGGACGACGACGGCATTATCCGGGCCGCAGTTCGGGACGGTGAAGCATCCGTCCTGTCCGAACCGAACAAAATATCCAGTTGGCTAGCCAAACAGACGGCGAACAGTCCCAATGCTAGGCTCGCGCTTGGCGTAGTTCAGCCATTTTTGCGCATTCCGCTCAATGCGGTACTAAAAGCGGCTGACTTCAGCGGAATTGGCGGCGTCAAGGCGTTGTACAAGGTTGCGAGAGGCGTCGGGCGTAAGGCAAAAGGCAAATCATTCTTCAAAGATATAGAGGAACAGCGCGTATTTTCACAAAACGTCGCCGCTGGCTCATTTGGCCCGGCTGCGTTCATCCTGGGGATGGAACTTGAAGACCAGGGCAAGATGGAAGGCTACTACTACACTTCGAAGCGCGACTATCCGAACGCCAAAACGCCGACTTCCATCAACATTGGCGGCACGAATTACGATATCAACAGACTGGGCGGCTTTATTGCCGCGCCGTTGTTCATAGGGGCGACCTACAATCGGCTTCGCAAGCAAGGCAGTGACAAGGCCGACGCTCTACTGCGCTCCTTCAGCGGACTTGCCCAGACGGCCCCGGCATTGGGCTATTACGGCGTTCCAGCCAAAGCAGGACGCCTGCTTACGTCTGAAGAACCCGGTGGCGAGATAGTCAAAGAGGCTGGTGGCATAGCGGCGGGCTTCATTCCAGCGAGTGGCGCATTGGGCGCGGCTGCAAAAGCTGTCGACCCCGAAAAGAAACGGGAAGCTGAAGGCTTTCTTGGCCCGATAATGAACCGTGTCCCCGGCCTGCGTCAGCAACTGCCGGTGAAAAAGAACAAGAGGAAAAGATGATAGGCCAGTGCAATATCTGCAAAAAAGAGTCAGACGCGCTTATCGCCGACGAGTGCTATGACTGTATCCGCCTCAACCCTGAGAAGGAGGCCAGACTTCGCCAGCACTACGCGCGCTTCGACGAAGGCCCACCCATCCCCGGCTACCCCACCTTCTTTGACTGGCTTGTATTCAACCCAGAAAACGCGGCTAAACCATAGCCTCGTCACTCCCTGTTGTGAGGCTCGCGCTTCTTGGCTTCACAACAGGGCAGTTTATATGTATAATGCCCTCGAACAAGTACTACGAACCTGCCAAGAGACGTTTTACAAGTTCAGAAACCATGCACCTCCAAGCTTCGTGCTAACCATGCGCAGCCAAAGCGGTGTTATTGTTGAGCAAACAGTATTGGTTTCACGTGCCGCCCAGCGCCCACCTGTTAAATGGGAATGCTGGGCGGCTTTCTTATGCCCTTCACAACAGGGCAGTTTAAGCGTAGAATGCGCGCCATGAGACACCTAATCCTATTTGCCGCCCTTCTTCTTACTCTAACAGCAACCGCCGTCGCCCAGGAATGCCGCGTTCGTGTCCACGTAATAAAACACGCCTGGGACGACCCGGCAAGCGCCCAACCAACCGCCCTTAGCCCTAACCAGGCTCAATGGTGGCAGGAAAACAGCAAGAAGTTCCCCTATATGTGCTTCGTAGTCTCCGCAGCCGAAGCCGACTACCAGTTATCCTGGGCAGAAAAGCGAGTATCCAGACGCGACGTCCTGTACGTCCCGGCAACCACAGCCACCTCCGGAACCGTCCGGACAGACGACGGACGCACCGCAACCGTCAACGCAACCAGCACGACAAACCAGCCCGTCGAGTCTGAATACGTCAAGAACTGGGTGCAACTCCGGCTCGCTAAGCTATCTAACGGAAAACCTGAACTCCTGCCTGTCTACTCCGAGGAGAAGCCTAACCGCTGGATGTGGAGCAACCCAGACAAGGAAGCCTTCGAACGGGCAATAAAGGCTCTTTCGAAGCTAGCCAAGCGCCCCTAACGGAAGGAGAAGCCCAATGGAGCAATACACAATAGCCGACTTAATCGAGATGTTTGCGTGGCCGATTGGCGTCATTGTCTTTCTGGTTGTCGCGTTCATCGGTAGCCGTGGTGGAAGCTGCATGAGCCACGGGCGCTATCGGACGAAGATTTGCCATGGATGCAAGGC
Organism: Lumbricus terrestris; assembly: GCA_949752735.1. Classification (NCBI taxonomy): domain Eukaryota; kingdom Metazoa; phylum Annelida; class Clitellata; order Crassiclitellata; family Lumbricidae; genus Lumbricus; species Lumbricus terrestris. Next base: position 17,682 of record CATKHU010000071.1, read on the forward strand.
GGAACAGCGGCAGAACGCAGAACAGTACGACCGAAACTATGCGAGATTGAAGCGAGAAGGGAGACTTCCCCTATGAAGCGCATACTTCTACTCATTCTCGGCTATTATCTGGTAATACAGGCGGGTATTGGAGCGTTAAGCATCTGCGGCCAGCCGGAACTCACCGTATACCTGCTGCCCTTGTCTGCCCTGTCTGGATGGGGCGGCTATAAGCTTATCCAGAAGGCCAAAAGCCTCCACAATGAGACTTCCAGACGCGGCGCTGTCCCCTGTATCGCCTGCGCCTGGTGCGAAAAAGTCACGAACGAACTTATCCACTGGACCGCGCAGGGAACCGACGGCTTCCATCACGGCGCCGTTGTCTGCCGCGAATGCTACGATAGAAAGATGACCTAATGCTTAAACGCTTCACCCTAGCCACAGACGTACTCATATACTGGACGCTAATGTCCGTCCTGTACTTGCTATGCGCTATCCCATGGCTTATATGCAGGCTTGTAGGGTATTCCCCATTCAAGGAACATTAGAAACTGTGCCTTCCCACACTAATAAACTGTGGATATCCACAGTGCCATACCCGTACCTCCACCCTAGACAGAAAACACTGTCCCCCCTTACAATCCCCCGCAGAACACCTCCTTAAAGCACAACATTACCTTCAAGGGACATAGAACGAAGCACACAAACCCCACCGTATCAACCACATACACTACCCCAGAAAAAATTCAGTGAGAGTATAAACGCCATCCCCAGTCCACGACACCCCACCTGGGCGCATTGACACCCCTTCAAGGTTCTATAGGCCCTAGCCACTGCGCTGATGCTAGCTTGCTAAGCGCGTAGTACTCAGCGTCGCCCGTGAAACACACGTCACCGTCTGAGTCCAGTGACACCACGTCAGGCCCAGTGAAGTGCTGGTTCCAGAACACGTAGTCCTTAACCCAGTAGTATCCAGGTTGTGATGGGTATTCAGTTGTCCATTGGTTGTCCATAAGGTGCAAGGTAAACACACCAAGTGTCAGATAAATATGGCAGTAGCGTGCAGGGTTGAGATGATATATTACCCTTTCTGGGGTTCTTGCTTGTGTTCTTGAATGGGACAAGGGTATTTGTGTAATACTTCAGGGGTTATGAGAGGTTTCGCCTGTTCTTTCTGGTTGGCATGGTATTGGGTATCACAGGGTTTGCACATTAGAGTCCAGCTAGAGACGTAGTTGTCTTGGTTTATTGGGGTATCGCACTTCATACATTTAATCATTTGGATGGTCCTTCTGGCTATTGCGTCGGCCTTATGCTTAGCCTGGAAACTAATATTTACCTTGTTGGCTTGCAATGAGATGGCTTCCAGTTGTTCGTGAGCGTATTCAGGATGACGTTGTAGTAGACTATTGAGATAGTCGGCTATTTGCTTGAGTGTCATTTGTCCTCGTGTGCCACGGCTTTCAATGCGGCCCTGCATATGGCTAATGGGGCTGTATCAGCCCACATCCACTCATCTTTGAGGATGTCCCTGTAGCCGACGACGCCGTATCTGTGCTGGCCTGCCTGTATGTGAACCGGGAAGCCAAGTGCGGCCAACTTCTCAACGACAAGCCAAGCTGCGGCAATGTCGGTTGAGTAGCGGGGTAACTCCTGCCATTCGTGGCGGAAGCGGGACGCATGGACATAGAGTTTATCGTCTGTCTTCTCACGAAAGATATTGAGGCCGAATATGTTCACGGCAATGTCCCAGTCCATTTCCCTACCCGCCTGGATGTTGTCTATGTCTTCAGCTTTCACTACGGGCCTCCTGTTGAGCTATGAGCCAGCGCATAGTCTCCCTATATTGCTCCAACTTCTCAGCTTCGAGGATGGCGCGCTCTTCTGGCGTTGTAGCGCGCAGCATTGGAGCAAGACGGGCCTGACGCTCGGCCAGTTCTTCTTCAGCCATAGGACGCATTGGCTCACGGAGATATTCAGCTATTTTCATAGGCGAATCATAGCACAAAACATATTAGTTGAATATTCTCAATTCTAATGATATATGTGTTGACAATACCCGCTAGTGGGTTTACAATGTCTTCAGTGAACGAGAGAGGCTCTTTGACAATCAGTAAATCCCAACAGGTTGTGACGCCGCCCGATTAGGTACGGGGCTTCCGTAGTTTGTAGCTGTTCCCTCTAAGTTCGCGAACAATACCAGCCGTGGGATTTACTGGTTGCCAAAGGGCTAATAAGCAACAATGGAGGTTTTATGACTAGAGAAGAAGCGCAAGCGATATGGGACGGCGCGATTAAGAAAGCCGCTGACGCCTGGAGGGGCAAGAACATTCTCGACCCGTCAGGCGCGTCAATGACATTCACCATGCAGATGTGGAAAGTCTTCGCGGAGATGGGCGACGAAGTTAAGACGGCGCTCGACCCTGACGATAACCGCTGGCTACAGCGGGAGTTCAACAGGGCAGTGGAGGCGGCGCTGTGACAGCCGAAGAGCGCGCACAATCACTAATCAACGCCCGCCTAGCCTGCGAATGGCTGAAGGGTTATTTCAAGTTTGTAAAATTCGTATCTGAACCATTCGAGATAGAAGCATTGCGCCTAATCGCAGGCTTCGAGATATTGGACGCCAAAGAACAGAAGCAGGCCGAAGCTGGACGCGAGTTCGGCCACCTGGGCAAAGAGCACGGCAGCAAAGGCGGTTGGAAAAAGGGCAGGCCGAGGAAAACCAAAGGAGGCAAGAAATGACGCCAGAAGAAAAAGTCTCAGAGTTTGAGAAGATATGCTCACTCGACAACGCGCAACGGGTCATATTGGAGCGGATTATCACCGCCGCCGTCGAAGAGGAGCGCGAGAAAATAGCGCAATGGGCCGACAACGCTTTTGGCCTGAGCCCGCGCGATGTTGGTGCGGAAATCAGGAACCTGACAGACGAAGGGCAGGGCTACGTTGCCCGCTCTACCGCTTCCCACTCAGCCACACCAACACAGAAATAGCCTGGTGGGGCAATGCCCTCAACTCAGCGTCCGCATCCAGATAACGCAACGTAGTCTCTGGCTTGCTGTGGCCCGCGAGCAATTGCGCGCCACGCAAGCCAGCTTTCGTTACGTAATGCCGCAGGGCGTAGCGTCGAATGTGGTGAAACTGAGCCAGCGCCACAGGAACCCCTGCGAGTTCAAATAGCCGCCTCAAGTCGCGTATCGAGTTCGCGTGACTGATAGCCATTCCACTTGACGAGGAGAACACCACATCATGCCCGTGTGACTGAACGTGACGCCTAAGCCAGTTCAACCCTTGCGTTGAGACTGGCACTCGCCTTTGTCCAGTCTTCCCATCCACGGTCAGGAGCATTGAACGAGCGTCTATGTCGGCCCGTCTGAGTGACACGAGTTCGCCAAACCGCAGCCCGGTGTCAACAGCAACGGCGAATAGAACTTGAATGCGCTTCAGTCCCATCTCGTCCACCTTCGCGCGGATGATGGCCTTCGCCTGTTCGTCGTCGAATACCGGCTTCACCTTGCGGGGTTCGGGCAGGGGTGGGACGTGCGGGACTTTGGCGAGTTCACCCCGGCGTTCGAGCCAGCGCCAGAATGCACGGAGACAGCGCAGGTAATTGTTGACAGTGGACGGAGCCATACCCCCTTCCCTTGCGGCCAGGATGGCCTGTGTTGCGTGTTCTGGTTCCAGTCCATAGCCCAGCCTACCCCACACCCTGAAGCATTGCCTGTAGAGGCGTAGCGTATGGTGCGAGCAGTTCTTTATAAGCTGACATTCCTTCAGGTATGCGTCTACCCAGTTATCCAGTCGTGAGCTATCGGGCATAGAGCTACAACCCTTTTGTTGCTACAACTTAGCATTGCTTGGAGCCACAAGGATATTGCTCGGTTTCAAATCACGGTGGCGCAGCATTTGTTATGTCTATTGGGTTTATCGTGACGGATAGGAACCCGGCTTGTTCCAGTTATCCAGTCATTGGGCGGGGTGATAATAGGCTGAGGACGGTGCGGAAGGCAATGGTTTACGCAACCTCCTCCTTGTTTTCAACAATCTGGAGCACGCCCGCATCTTCGCGGCCCATCGCCCGAATGCAGCGTGCCAGCAAGTCAATGATGCGCCGGGCCGACGCCTGAACCGCCTCGTCAGGATGCTTCAGCAATGTGTAAGCCTCGCCCCTTGCGTCCAGATTCGCACCCGGCACATCGTAAATTGTGAAGTCGTCCGTCAATGTCTCGCTGCTTTTTCCGGAGGATATTCCGGATAATCCCGACTTTCGTTTCATAGTCTTCACGCTCCAATTCGATAAGTTGAGTGGCGCTAATGTAGCCCGCCGTGAGCCGTTTTTCGCCGCCACATTCCACGCATTTAGCGCGCCTAAGTATTTCATATCCGGTTCTGGTTTTGCGTCCTAATTTCCGTCTTCCGGACGGGTTTACAACGTGCAGTTCCGGAACCGGCGGCTTCCCATCTTTTAGGAGTTTCCACGTTTTAATATCACTATTGATAAGCGATAGCTGTGAAACGACTTCAGGGGAATTTTTAGTACTAAAACCGTCGTTCGGAACCAGCCTAAAAACCGGGCGCTCTTTAGTACTAAAAACTTCTGCCGATTTAGGCGTCTCCGGAGGCTCCGTTTTAGTACTAAAAACCTCCGGACATTTAGGCGCTTGCGTCTCTTCCCGAATTGGTGTTTGATGTTCGGGTTCAGGGGCTTCGGCCTCTGGGGTTTGGAGCCGCGCCGCTGTTACCGGCGCGGTTCTTTTCCCTCTAACCTACCCGTCGGCCTAACATACAACGCCTCCAAATCCTCGACTTCCTGAGCCTGCCGCGCCACGGGTTGCTGCAAGCTGTCGTCAATCCCGTCCCGGTTCCTGTCCCACTCCCAGACGCCGATAAGAATCCCGCCCGCGAGGACTGAAGCCACACATTCAGCGATAGCAAGTCCGGTTAGAAACCACCACCACTTGTCTCTCACCTGCTCCTCTGTGAGTTTAGGCTTCCCCGCTTTCGCCTCTGCCGTCGGAGCTGCGTCCACAGTCGGCGCGCTAACGGCGGCTTGCGGCTGGGGCGCGGACATCGCGGAATAACGCTGCTCTATGGGCAGGAGTCGCAGCCGTCGGCGTTCCGCCTCTGCGTTCTTGGCGCTCGCCTCTAGCAAGTCGGCCTCGGCCTTCTTTAGCGCCAATTGCCGCTCAGTGTCCGCCGTCTTGCGCTTCTCTTCCCTGTCCTCTTCGGAGTGGCGTTCTACCGTGCCTTGCTTGGCTCCGCTGACTTCGCGCGACAGTATCCAGTGTCCGGCCATATTCACGCAGAGAACAGCGCAGATAAGCACATCGGCAACGACGCAATATTGAACAATCTTTCGCGTGGCCTCTCCCGACTTCCAGGTGAAGATGCCCGCAACGCCTACGGTAACCATGAGCATGACGGTTGCCAGCCCGAACGAGTCGGGGAAGGCTGTGTAGTTGGAAACGCCGACGACGATTGCCGGGCCGACGACGATAAAAGCGAAAAGTGCTAATTTGTACCACGGGTTCATTTTGTCCCCTTCACAAAAGAGGACTTGGTAGGCAGAATGGCGTGCGCCTGTCGCGTACCAAGTCGTAGTTGGTTTCAGGCTCGCCGGGGGTTTCAGCCCTGACAAGCCAGCGATAGGCGCACTCTACGCCTGCTCGCTTGACGTGTAAAGTATTTCCCTTCCCTGTTCCAGTTGTTCCACTCTTGCCAGTCCGTTCTGTATGCCGGGGCGCTGCATGAACTGGTAGACGGCGGAACGCTGGACGAAATTCGCGGCCTCGATTCTCCCCGCCTCGCTCAGTTCTTGCCCTTTTAGCAACGCAAGCGCCGCCATCGCCCCGCGCGCTGCGTCCCTCTCCCTTCGGTACAGTCCGGCAACTGCTAGCGCCTCTCGTTCTGTCATTGCCACTTCTTGCATAAAACCTCCTTGTTTACTTCTTCTCTCTCGGTTCTCGCCTGATGGCCTTTGTAATTTCCGTTAACTCGCAAGCTATAGCCAGCAAGAAGATAACCACCATTAGCTGCGTAACCCAATGCATGAAAACCTCCGTGTTTATTTCTTGCAGGCGAACTTCAGCAGCGACTCGCCTATAGAACCGCGCTTCGGTTTAGCCCACTCGTCGCCCTCGAACCTGTACAGCTTTTGCTTGCAGTCGTGTTCAGTTTCGACTGGTTTCCTGTCTCCGAATTTGACTTCAAGCGTTGCGCCCTTCACGCGCCGGGCCAGTACGTTGAACTTTACGCCCTCGAACTTGCTGGACGCGATATAGCTCCACTCCACGCCGTCGGCAGAGACAAGCTCTTGCGCCGGAACCGACAGTGCGAGCATTGCGATAACCACCAACGTGCGGGTGACGATTTTCATAATGTTGCCCTTCAGTTCGGTGACTTCTTCGGGTGTCGCCATCTCCACGTCGGCAGGCGGCAGAGCGGGGCGTTTCTGCGCCTGCTTCAGCCTTCGGCCTTCCTGCGCGGCCATGACTTGAACGGCAGGCCACCCGCCGTCGAGAAGCCGTCTGTCTTCGCTCGTCAAACATCCTTGCGCCACGTCGAAGCGCAGTCGCAAGGTGTGAGTCTTATCGGGGCCGACGAATAGGACAGGCTGTTCAAGTATCGGCATTCGCGCGGCCCACGACGCGCCCTGTTCCCGCATTGACGCCTCCGACAACCCGGCGCGGTATAGTTCAACCTGTCGGTTGCTGTTCAGAGATGCCCCGTAGTGGCGCAGAAATGACTTCTGGTAGCTCGCAAGCATCTCGTCCGAGCATCCACCTACCTGTTTGCCCCGCGCGTCTGTACCGCCCGCTGAGAGCAAACGGCAGGCTTCGAGCCAACTGCCGAATGTGGCGTCCATAGCGGCGGCTGTGGCCCTGTCCGCAAACTGTACCGACGCGGTTCCACCGTTCGCCGCCGCTTCCAGAAATGCGGCCCAGGCGTTCGCGGCCCTGTCTTCGGGGTTGCCCGCGATGAGTTCGCGCAGTTCAGCGGGCTTGGGAAACCATTTCTTCGAGCGAACAGCCTGATTGACGGCCTCTGCCACCTGTTCAACGGTGAAGTCTTTCAGGCTGTCAAAGTAAATTTGCGCCAGTGCGTCCGACGCCGCTTTATCGAACGTCTGGGACAGTAGGGCGAAGAGTTGCGCGAATCTGGCCGAGTCGTGGTTAGTCATTCTCTTTCTCCATATTGCGTTTAACGAACGTCTCAAGCGCCACAATGGTGGCCTGCGCGTTCGGGGTAAAACTGTCCAGTTTGCCGTTGCCATTCGCTACCGGCTTCCCGAACCTGTCCAGCGCGTGTCTGAAAAACTCACTGAAGTTCACCGCTAGGTCTGCCAGCGTGTGGGAACTTCTAGGCGTGGCGAAGTAGTGGGTAGCCGCCTGGGTAAACTTGTCGGCGGTCAGTGTCCAGTTCTTCGAGTTGCAGAGTTTGAACAAGGCTTCCAGTTGGATGAAGTCCGCCCGCTTGTTCTGGTAGGGAACCTCATAGCCTCCGGCTGTGGTTCTGACTTCCACGAAAAGGGCATAGCATTCCTTGCTGGTCAAACTGCCTACCGGAGCGATAGCGACGGGTATTAATTCTTCTTGTTCTATTCGTCTTGTTCTTTCGTCTTGTTCTTCCTTATATGTCAGTGCAGCTTTCTGGACTACTGGCCCGATTTTCTGGACTGCCACCTTAGGTTTCTTGGACTCAGAGTCTTGTTTTCTAGACTTCACAACTCGCAAGTTGGTCTTGCTTTCTGGACTGGGAGTCTCGTTTTCTGGACTGGGAATACCATTGCGGATAGCCTCTAGGTCTTCGTCGGCCAGCGCGAACCATTCACCTTTGAGCCGCTTGTCTTTAAACAGGCGGTGCAGTCGGGTTTCCTCGTTTCGCGCGTGCGGTGTCGAGTAGGAGATGGTCACTTCCAAGTCGGTCGGTAGTCCAGTATTTAAGACTTGGAGTCTTTGTTCCAAGTTCGACGTGTAGCCGATTTTGTAATGGCCGAAGCCGTCACTAACCACGTAGACAATCCCTTCCGTTTCCGCCGACGGCATTTCTTCGTCGGGATTGAAGAACTTCAGCCAAGTGACGGCATCTCCGTCGAATCTGGCCCAGTTTTCTTCGATAAGATGCCTCCGCGCCATAAAGACCGCGCTTCGGCTAACGCCTATCGCCTGCTGGCTGGTAGGCACGGACGGACAGCACTTGCCCGTCACTTGATTGCGGCATCGGGCAAGGTAGAGGTACAGCCGCCACGCGCCCGCGCTCAATTCGGTCATTCGGTCAATCGCCTCATTCGGGATTGATGTAAAAGCCATTTCAACAGCCTAGTTGGTGAGGTCTATCGTTTACGGTCTTCGGCGGTGATTCTCTTGATAGAGTTTCCCAGCGCCGTTTGGAGTGCGTGTAGTGGGACAACGCGCCCCCAGGTGTAGTTGAGCTGGTCGTATTTGCCCTGTGGTCTTTCTGGGTATTGGTAGATTGCGCCTTCGACGGCCCAAGACTGTAACGCTCTCATGTCGAGAACGTACAAATGGCCGTTATCCACGAAGTAGTACATTAGCCAGTGGGCGCGGGTCGTCCACAGCCAGCCGAATGTAAGCTCCGGTCGGTTGCTCCAGGTTTCCAAGTACAAATTCCCGGTGAACTTCTGTTCAGCCTTTAGCTCGATACCGCGCTTCTTGCCTTCCGTGACAACTATGAAGTCTCCCACGATTTTCTGAAGCCAGAGCGAACCGCCTGTGTCTTCTACCGATTCGCATTTCAGGTTCAGCCACGGCAATAGCTCCTGTCGGGCAATGGTTTCGATTTCGCTGGCTTGCTGAAATGCGTTCATCGGCAGCTTCCAAAAATAGGGCAGGCGGACTCGCCAAGAGTAGTGGAAGGTTTATCCGCCTGCCCTTCAGGCTTTCCGTTTTCAAGTGCCGCCCAGCGCGTGCTGTATCGGGTGCGACGACCCGTTTAGCCTTGCGGCCAAAGTCAAAATGTCTTACGCCGTGCGCGCTTCGCCAATAGCTTCAAGGCGACGAGCAGATAGCCGACGAGAACCCCAACTTGTAAAGCCGTGCTTAGCTCCATAAGCCCCACCTCACTAACTGGACGATAGCTTTGCCGACTTCGTATGCCGTCCAGGTGATAAACGCGCTCGCCAGCAAGGCCAGCGGTATCGCGCGAAAGAAAGCTAAGTTGTCTTGCCTCATAGAACCTCCTGAAAGGGAAGGCCCACGCGGGGTTGATTGTTTGCCCTTACGCCCCGCGTGGGGTTGGTACCCGCGCCCCTCTGCCGGTCGGGCGCAGGCTGAGACTTGCTATCCGCGCTCAGCGGCTTCCCGCGCGCGGATAGCGTCATGTTTCAACATCTCCTGCACGTTCCTGAAGCCCCTAGCCTTCGCCTGGGTGCGCAAGAACGCCTCCGTCTTTCCGTCGTAGTACACCTTGACGCCGTTCTTTGTCGGCTGCGGGTGGGTCAGTCTGCCTGTCGGTTTGTTTTGCTTGCTCATTTGTCTCCCTCCTGCGCCTGCCCAATTGCAGGCTTGCAAGAGTCTTATACAAGGCCCGCTATGGGCCTGTCAAGAGCAAGTATTGACGGAAGGGGAAAAAGGTAGGAATATGCGTCCGATATTTGCCAATTGCCCGGCGCGGACAGCCCGTACAGTCATGCGCTAACTGAAATAACGCGACGAGAGTGTACTAAGAGAAGCCATGTCCGAAACTGTTCCAGTACCTTACCGGATATACATATCACCCGAAACAATTGAAGAATTAAACGACGCCGCCACTGCTACAGGAAAGGAGTCCGGCAACAAAGTGGCGGCTGCTGTAGTCACAGACTGCCTAGAAGTCTGGCTTGCGCTTCAGAAGTCCCTGAAGGCCCATCGAGGGGATTTTCTGCGTCAGGTTGTGTCTGAGATTGAGTCAGGCACGTCGAGGCGCAAGCCTTAATAACGGCCTCGGCCTCGGCTGCGTCTACGACGCGCGCCTGCTCGGCTGTCAAATCGTCGCGTAATTGAGCGGCGATAAGGAACAGCTTGTCTCTAAATATCTTCGGCGTCTTTGGGTCAGCAAGAACGGCTCCAAAAGCAAAAGCAAGACTATCAATAGGTGAGGGAACAAGCATTGGGTACTCCTTGTCTCTAGGTAGTTGTCAATGAGGCGTCTGTGGGGAAGACGTGGGCGGATACGTGAGCCCACACAGAGGCGTGCTGTTGTGGGCCGCGCTGAAACTTTATAACATCAAGCGTGGCGAACGTGTCAAGATAATTAACTAAAAGTGGGGCGTTTTTGTTAGCCGTCTATGTGCGCTAAGTCACATATGCGGCTTTTTTTATTTGCTTGCATTATTTTCTTGACACAGGCCTATAACGGGCCTATCATAAGCCTCAGTTGGACGGAACTGAAACGGAGAGCGAGTGGAGCATATCCGCTGCTCTTGAGCAAAACTTGAGGTGACACAATGATTGACCAAATACTTCTTATGGACGACGAATGGACGGAGAGCGCCGACAACGAGCCGGACGCTGAGGCCGACAGGGAGTTCGCGGAAACGCTAACCGACGAAACGGAGGAGGACCAATGCTAAATGCAGCCAACGAAATCAAGCGGCGGCTTATGGCCATAGACGCCCAAATTGAGGTAAAAGAAAAACAAATTCAACTCGCGGAGGCGCGCCAGACGGGACGCCGCAAGGACGTTGAGCAGCTTCACACCCGGCGCAAGGGTTTAGAGCGCGAGTTGGCGCGGGAAGAGGCGACACTTCGTAAAGCCGTCGGCCCCTGCGTTGAACTGGAAGCGCACGACGGCGTTAAGTGGAGAGTTTGACGAGTTTGCGCGCTAAGAGCCGATGGGGGTCGGAGCTTATCGCGCGCATAGGCTTCGGCGGGGTTTTAACCGTGTCCTGGTGGCCTCGTCGAAGCCTCAATTTCACGTGCTGGATTGGGGAGTTCAGCGCGTGACAGGGGAGGCCGATGCTGAGCAACCGTCGCGCCTCCCCGACAACGAAAGGGGAATTATGGCAACGGCAATTGCAAAAAGAGAACCGGCGCAAATTATCGAAGACGTGGTGGCGAAGGGCGACTTGAAAGAACTTAGCCCTGCGCAGCGGACGGACTACTACAAGGCGGTGTGTGACTCTATCGGCCTCAATCCGCTGACGAAGCCGTTCGAGTACATCACTCTGAATGGTAAGCTCACGCTCTACGCCCGCAAGGACGCGACGGACCAGTTGCGCAAGCTTCATTCCGTAAGCGTCCAGATAGTCAGCCGCGACCGGATAGACGACGTGTACGCGGTGACGGCAAGGGCCACAGACGCCACCGGGCGAACCGACGAGTCAATAGGCGCTGTCGCTATCGGCAGCCTGAAGGGTGACGCACTGTGCAATGCGCTTATGAAGGCAGAGACGAAGGCCAAGCGCCGCGTCACGCTGAGCATATGCGGGCTGGGGATGCTGGACGAGGGCGAGTTGGAGACCGTTGGCCAGCTTCAGCCGCCAATTAATACGGGCGCGGTTGTCTACCCGTCGCACGAGTTGTCCGAAGTGCAATTCGATGAGCCGCTTCAGGCTTATGCCGGGCCAGAACCCGTCCGCCCCGTCGTACTCGAAGGCGCGCAGCCGACGAGCGCAGAATGGCCGAAGGGGAAGGGCCTCGGCGCTGCCGTATTTGCCAAGTGCAAGGCGCTGGGCTTCACGCCGGTTGACCTGGCGAACTACATACAGCTTCAGTTCAAACTGGCGGTGTCAGAGGAACCACAGTCCGCACTGGACGCACTGGATAGTATCCAACTGAAGGCTCTCGACCAGGCGCTTGCTGGCGAGTTCAACAACAGGGGGGCAAGGTAATGGCCGTCACAAACGAGCAGATAGTTAAGGCGCTGAGGCAGTGGGGCAGGCCCACTGTCGCCCGCCACAAGGAGCACGTTGAGATATGCGAACGCCTGGGAATTGAGCCGGAGCCGTTCCTGGCGTTCGCAAGTGACGTGTTCGGGACGCCGGAAGATAAACGCGACTGGCTGTTGATGTCTGAGGCAATGCCGGACTCTGCGCCGTTCACGCGCTACCGCCAATACGAGTCGCCGTTGCAGAGTGAAATTGTCACTGGCCTGTTCTACAGGGACTACAGAGGGAGGAAGAGATGAGGCTGAAGCCGTGTCCCTATTGCGGAAAGCCGCCGAAAACGCGCAAGTATCCGGCTCAAGACGGGTACGGTCACAGCTTTCTACACGGCGTTTGGCAGACCTTCTGCAATAACTACCTTTGCAGCTACGGGCCGACAACGCAAAATATGAGTTCTGCGCAGGAGGCTAGGGTTGCATGGAACGATGGCAGGACTGTTCGCACGAATGAGGCAGGAGAGAAAGTATGAAAACCAAACCGATAGACATTGACGCGCTGATAGCGGAGACGGTTCCGCCAATTGAGAATCCGCAGCTTGCGTTCACGGTGCCGGTGCGGGTCGTCAGCGAGGCCAACCAGAGCGAACACTGGCGCACGAAGTGTAAACGGAAGAAAAAGCAGCAAGCGGCAATATGGGAGGAATGGCTCGACGTTCGCCACGTTCCTATCTGCCTGCCCTGCTCGGTGCGCCTGACTCGTATTGGCCCGAAACGTCTCGACTCGGACAATTTGGCAGGTTCGTTCAAGCACATTCAAGACCAGATAGCGCGCGAAATCGGGATAGACGACGGAGACGAGCGCATTAAATGGGAGTATGCACAGGTTGCCATCGGTAAGAGGCATTATGCCGTAAGAGTGGAGGTTTATTGATATGGAAATACCAGTTTTTGTACCAGGAGTACGCATAAAGGACGATGGGACGGTTGAAATAGACGCTGACGAAATGAACGCGGCAGGTGTGCCGAGCGTTGAGTTTATCGAGGAACCCGCAACCGAGGCGGGAAGCAATAAATCAAAGTGCGACATCTGCCAGGACTCCGGCTGGATTGTGCTAACCGGGGCCGACACGGTTCACGCGGTATGCCCGTTCTGCAATAAAGATGGGCGCAGGGTGAGCGTTGACGCCAAACTTGCCGCCGAATCCGCAACCGAGGTGGGAAGCGGCGACTGCGGACAGGCTGAAGGGCCGCAGAGCCAGAAGCCTTTCAACGCATCGGCCCGAATCGAGGAACTTCAGGCGAAAGTGGTGGAAGCGAGAAAAGCTGAAGGCGCTTGGATTGTTGCCGCCTTAAATCGCTATCCGCCAAACTGGGCCTTTGACGCGACGAATCCAGAACTGGTGATTGCGAACATTGTGGCCGGAGTCGCGGCGCTACAGGTGAATGCGCGAATCGCGGAACTTGAGGCCAAACTGGCCGATGAGACAAAGCGATGGCTGACTGCTGTTGACGAACGCATCGAAGCGAAAGCGCGCATCACCGAACTTGAGGCGCAGTTGGCCTCAGCTACGCGCAACCACGAACAGTTCGCGCGCGACATTGCGCACAAGCTGGATATTCCGTACACGCCGCCCGTTTCAAAAGGCCAGTGCGAATATCTTCAGGCGCTGGAGATGCTGAAAGAGCAGTTGGCCGAGGCGAAGCGACTATGGGAAGTGGCAGACGACGAGCGCGTCACCGCACGCGCGCAGTTGAAGGAGATTCAGGCAAACTGGAAGAAGGTTGAGCCTATCGTAGGGCGCATGGAGAAAGCCGAAGCGGACGCCGCGCGTCTTTCCGCCGCGCTGGTAAAAGTCGAAGCGTACATGGCCAGCGAGGAAGGGCCAATCTGTCGCCTTTGGGAGAATTGCGACATAGGCGATTACGACGATTATCAAACCGAATGGGAGCAAACGTTATTCGACGTTCGGGACTGGAAGAATGGATGCGTCCCGGCGGCGAGTTTAGGCGGCGGCACGGAATGGCCAGAGATATTGCTATACCGCGAGGTTCTATCAGCGCTCGCGCCCGAATCCACCGCGCCGACACAGAAGGGAGAAAGCGAATGAACTTCTCCGATAGAAATAAATCCGAATATTTGTACGAGGCAGTGAAGGCCACAAGCGAGCGGGATTGTGACGAACTTGACAGGGAACACCCCCAAGATATTTGCGAGTGCGGCGATTATCGAAAACAGCATCCCGACAATGGCGCGTGCAATCTGAACGGGCTAAGCCACGGAATACCTTTGAGTGAAGGCCACTGCTTAAAGTTCCGTTTGGCCTATGGATATTGGGCGAACTACGAAATCTACGACGAACTTTGGGAGACGGAAGACGCAATCATAGAGAATTTATGACCGCCGTCGCGCGCGTGGCTAGGGAAATGGGACTAACCTTACAGCCAATTGAATGGGACGAGGCTTGCGAGTTCATTCGCAGGTATCATCGCCATCACCAACCGCCGCAGGGCTGGAAATTCGGTGTCGCGGTGAGCGACGGTGAAAGTATCGTCGGCGTTGCCATTGTTGGCCGTCCAGTCTCACGCCATTTTGATAACGGCTGGACGCTGGAGGTGACGAGGCTTTGCGTGATTGAGGGACACCCGAACGCGGCGAGTAAACTGTGGGCTGCTGCGTGGCGAGCGGCGAAGGCGTTAGGGTATAGAAGAATGGTTTCCTACACACTGCCCGATGAAGGCGGCGCGTCCCTGCGAGCTGCGGGATGGAAAGAAGTTGGGCTGGCTGGCGGTGGTTCGTGGAATAAACCAAGTCGGCCACGGATAGACAAAGCGCCGACTGTACAAAAGACATTATGGGAGGCTGCGTAAGTCCTTTAAAAGCGAATGAAAATTCCCCGTTTTGACATAATAACTATTATCGGACGCACTGGTAGTATGTCTACCCAAGCGCATAACCGCCCCGCCGCACGGTGAGGAAGGAGAGGAACATGAGCGTTGAATTGATTCGAGTTTACAATAATGGCATTTACGTTGTGGCCGAGTTCGAGGAAGAATATTACCCACACAGGAAATTCGCATTGAACGCTGCAAACCTGGAAACCAGGATTGCAAACGGCGAGAAATACAACCTCGACACTTCAGTTGAACAAATGGCGCTGTCTTTAGTTCGCGGCGCAGAGAAAGAAATAACCACCGCCTAACCCCACCCGCCGCGCAGGCTGGGGCGACAAACAAATAGGGCCGTCAATTCCCTTTCGAATGACGGCCCTTGTAGTGCTCCTAATTGCCCGAAC